>KZ350212.1:0-12154 GCA_002352805.1 Teladorsagia circumcincta | reverse complement strand
GAAACTTGGCACTTGGGGGTAAATCAGTGTCCTGATCACGAATATGGCGTTCGCTTTTGGCGTGGGCGCCGTTTGGTGCCAGTTTGGCACCGCGAAACTATTCCGCCAATCTTTGATAGAAGGCTCGTTTGCAGGGGCTCCTGATGTTCGTGATCGTAGATATTGCGTTAGTTTTGAAGCTGAAGCAATTTGGAGCCAATCTGGGCAGTGATAATCGGAAAACCATTTTGCCCTGAAACGGAGTCGAACTACAAAGGCCCGTGCAAACCCGAGTCTGCCACGCTATTCATTCGACCACCATGCCGCTGCTATAGATAGGATGCCGACGAGGCTTATGAAACCTTCACCGTTTCTTCAGCACAACCACTAAGTAGTACTTTGATTTTGAGAAAATTTCACGTAGTTTCCGATATCATTTCAATCCATACCCTTCAATATGCAGGTGGCCTTTTCTTCAAGTCCGAAATGTTACTCCAAGGTAGTAAAAACCGCCCATCCTGGACAATTTTTTTTCTACCCTTTTCTGGCCTTCAGAGGGCCGCTCATCGAAAATGATACGCAGTATTGAGGTCCACGTGAGAGCCCCTACAGCATGCAAAAGGCTGTTTTAAAAAAGCATCCCACCCTTGCACGACCTCTCTTGTAAAACGTTCCCGCCGCCAGTATTTGTATTATAGATGTTCGGCGGGAATTTTATGCGTACCATTCCTTCCGGTTTTCGGTTCTTTACCAGAACAGATGCAATTTTTTGCTCTTCTCGATCTTATCATGAGAGATGGGTCTCGAGCAGATTCATGGGTGAGGTAGAATCACGATCTTTTTTTTCTCGTGAAAGATCCCATTAAAATTTTCTTTGTGGGAGCTATGCACACAGACCAGTAATGAGCAAAACGACTTAATTCATTGGCTTTTCCCGGGGTACTCTCCTTGACGTGACAGGATTAAAACAGATGCTTCAAAGTAGACTAATAGCACAATTTGCGACAAGTCGTATAATGCTGCTATTACAGCGAACATTGAGGAAAGAGTTGTGGGGGTCATTCGGGCTTCTTACGTACGGAACCGCACTCTCTCACATCTTAATGTTCGAACAAATCCAGTGCAGTACTCTCTTGCAAGTTGACGGGCATTGCTCATGTATACAAAAACCATGTAGAAAACGTACTCGTCATCGGTCTATGCGTGACATTCGTTGATTTAGTTGTTACTCTTTAGGTGAACTCAACGTGATAACACATTCGAACAAAGCATTTATTGAGCTTCTAGGAATATCTTAAAGTGCTGACATAAGAATATAGGCCAGTAATTTAATGCAGATAAAGTAGTGTGATTATTGATTGAGTACAAGCTACTAAACGAGTCGTTCAGAAATCTGAAATATTATTATTGTCATCTCTTTTACTCCTCTATTGAGGCTAGAGAAAGCATCATTTTTGCACGAGCAACTATACCTCCACTACCTCTGAGTGAAGTTCCATTTGTTTCAAAATGTTCATGAACTGATTTTTTTATAGCACGGGATTAGGCACGTTCACCGGTACCATACCACATGGTAGAGAGCCGGACAACCGTTGAGGGCGTTTCTTTCGCAGCTTGAAAATGTACGCCAAAGGTGCTCAAACTGCTAGCGGCGATGCACATCTAGACCCGCAAGTCCCACCCTCCGCTGCCGCTGCCATGATGGCTGAAAAGAGCGCGGCCGCAGTTGCCGCAGCTTTGGCACTGCGGCTCAATGTCAGTGGCAGGCAGTGACTGGGGCTAGCCGTTCGTAATTTCGTCCTAACATGCCCCTTCATCATCCCAAGTTGAAATGCGGCTGTGGTATGGGGACCTTTTTCCAATAGCATTCGGGTTTTCTTTTTAACTTTCTTCTCCAGACCGCTCTTCAGTTCCTGCTTTATTATTTGACGCTCCTACAGTTCACCCTTTAGCTTGCTTTTAGTGGTTAAGACACCGTTGGACAGGAGATTGACGTACGTCTTACAGTTAGTGATAACTGAACAATGGATGTTGTAGCGTGACTTATACTTCTGCCTCGAGGTTGTTAAGGTGGAAGATTTATTCTGGCCAACGTTTCCACCGTCCCGTCGTTGTCAAGGCCTGAACATGGCTTGAAGCTTGAGAGATGCACACTACCCTATCAAACGCCATCTCCCCTCTAGCGTTTCTGACGCCCAGTTAGAAACGCACGAAAAAAAACCCAGAACTCAAAAGATAAGCTCACCTTGTTCCACCACATAGTGTAGTAAAGCACAACACTCAGTTAGTAAGCATTAGTAGCGAATGATGTTACTTTGCTGTCCTTATACAATTTCAGTAGTGCGGACAAGCACGCTCGCCGTTTACGAAAGCAACTCGCAATGTTGCATGAATGGCAAGAGATCATTCGTGATAGACACACACTCATTTCTGTTGTTCATCGCTGGATTTCTGGCCGAAATCCAAAACGCTTCCAATGCCTTTCTCGAAGAAAACTCCGTTTCGTGAGCCAATATCGTGCACCTAATGTTGAAGCCATTGCCATCATGCTGTTCTACCCTGTTTTCCTAACGGAGTTAACACATTGAACAAGCTTTGCAAGCTCTGACCGAAATGTTGGATAGACACGGTAGAAATATTGAGACTTTTGGACTTGGTAAAGCGTGCATCATGACTCTTATCAAGAAATGTCTTGGTTGTAACGTCTTTCAATGGTCAGGTTCCTATTACTCCCAAATAAGAGGTTTAGCCATGGGTCAACGCTTAGCTCCCGTACTTCCCGTCTGCTTTATGAGCAGAATCGAAGAGCCAGTCTTGGAACACTCACCGTTGATGTACTGCAGGTATATAGATGACTGCTTTATAATATTAGGTCGCTCAAAAAGTATCCGCCGTTTCGCACTTCGACTACTTCCCTGCATTTTTTTAGTAACTTATGCGCAACCACTCGAACAATTTTTATGTCATTTTGTAGAGGAAACTCAGCTCTTTCACATATATACGAAAACTTAAAATAGTTTCAAAACTTCCGTCGTTTCAACCTCTTTTCTCGACTACGGCAAATCGTAATTTTCGACTGTTGGCACTTTATGTCTTGAAACATGGAAGAGACACGCCAGGGTTAACCAACAGTATGGCGCCTGCATTGAGAAAGAATGCACCCAGGAATCACACAACATTGAAGTAGCTTGCCAGGCTTGAGCCTGGAGAAATAAAGTTCGAAAGTGGTGCGCGTGGTAAAGGGACCGCACCTACTGTACAGAACTGTAAAGAATAAACAAAGGCACCTTATCACAGACGCTCAACTACTGGTGTGGCAGGATAGCATGAGGACTCCGTGGGTATCGTACCCGCATGGATGCTATGAGGAAGGGGGAAAACGACCTCAATCTGTCCACCGAACTGACCCATGCTTGCGGCTCAAATCGTTGCGACGCGCATGGATGTGTGTACTTGAACTCTACATTGCAGAAAGGAGGAACCGTTTTTGATATGGGTAATAGTGTAGCATAAAACAATGCTTTCGCACGCTAATAATGGAAGGGTGGCTAAATGGGTAGACGAGATTGAGTAGCCTTGGAGCATTCCGAAACCCACAGCACTCACAATAGGGATCTCCCTCAATGTCTGATGGCGCAGCTCGCTCCAAGGCCCATGAATCGAGTCCGTCGTAGACGACGGAGTTCTGCCATAAAGAACAGAACACGATCCATGCGGAACTGCTGAAATGATAGCTTGCTTTAAGGATCAAATGAGGTTTGATCCTTGACCGCGATAGCGCTGGACGGTTCACCGCAAAGCGCGTTGTGTAAAATTTGTTTTGAAAACGACTTCAGAGTTCTTCTGCCATCCTTCATATAGTCCAGGTATGTTCCTGATAAACTACCGGTTTCCCGCTCTTCAACTTTGTTCTTGGAGGAGAAATCGCTTTGAGAACTGGACTATGTCGAAATTGCCTAGCCACAGATTTTTGTTCACAGAAATTTGAATTTCTGTCAGAATGGGAAGCCTTAGCATGGCTTTGGTTGGCAACAATATGGTAAATATAACTGTCTTAATTGCAAGCCAAAATGTTGTGATTCAGCAGAGTTATGATGTCTCAAAGTTAGGCACTAAAATCGGCGGATACTTTTTGACCGGCCTAATAACTTCAACACAGTCCGAAGTGGATGAGTGTTCTCGCATAATGAATTAGCAGTCAGCGTACATCAGGTTCACACGGGAAAAACCACAGAATGATTGGCTCCCCTATCTCAACACACAGATCAAAGTGTCCACCGACGCCGCTCACGTAAAGTGGTACCGGAAAGGAAGCTCTAAGAACATCTTGGTTCACACTACATCTGCACACCCATCTGCTGTGAAACGTGCTGTTATCAGAAGCATGTACAGAACAGCAATTCGCATGTGCAGCGATGTAAGCGAACGTGAAGAATCAAAGCGGTTGGCTTCAAGTATAGCTCGATCAAACGGATATCCGGTATCACATCATGTTGCAAGGCCCCACGTTGGTAGCAGAAATACACCACGCCGAGATAAAAATCCTCTATGCTTGCCATTTATCTCTGACAAAGTATCTGTTGCAATACAACGATGTATTGTTCGCGCACAATTGACCGATGATGTTATTTTAGTTACATCCTGAATGATAACATCAAACGCCAAATTGTGAGGAACAGACTCTACGACAAGCAGTACTTAACAGAGAATAGCATTACATGTCCAAATGAGAGAAGTGGAGATTGCGCTTTATCAGACGTAATTTATCAGATTCAAAGTGAGGCATGTAACTCAACGTACATGGGGAAACTGGGAGAGTTTTATCAGTGCGGATAAAAGAACATTTAACTGGTAAACGGCGTAGTAATGTGTTAACTCCGTTAGGAAAACACAGAGTAGAAGAGCATAATGGCAATGACTGCAACATTAGGTGCACGATATTGGCTCACGAAACAGAGATTTCTTCGAGAAAGGCATTTGAAGCGTTTTGGATTCCAGCCAGAAATCCAGCGATGAACAACAGAAACGAGTGTGTGTCTATCACGAATGATCTCTTGCCATTCATGCAACATTGCGAGTTGCTTTCGTAAACGGCGAGCGTGCTTGTCCGCAATACTGAAATTGTATAAGGACAGCAAAGTAACATCTTTCGCTACTAATGCTTACGAACTGAGTGTAGTGGTTTACTACACTTTGTGGTGGAACAAGGTGAGCTTATCTTTTGAGTTCTGGGTATTTTTCGTGCGTTTCTAACTGGGCATCAGAAACGCTAGAGGGGAGATGGCGTTTGATAGGGTAGTGTGCATCTCTCAAGCACCAAGTCATGTTCAGGCCTTGACAACGACGGGACGGTCGAAACATTGGCCAGAATAAATCTTCCACCTTAACAACCTCGAGGCAGAAGTATAAGTCACGCTACAACAACAAAAAACGAAATGCCGAGGTTTCAAGATGAGAGGACTTGGAATTTATTGCAAAATGAACAATGAATGTTCGTGTTCGCTTATAAAGAATTGCTTAAACTTTGATTGCTAACTCGTCCTTTCAAAACCAGCTAAAAGCTCTCTGGTGCCTTTCATTTGCTTGTTGACGATTTTATACTTCGAAGTTTCTTATGCTAGTTACGAAAACATCTCTGTCAAACCAAATAGTGACATACTTTGCACATAGTTGCTTTTGACTAGAGCTCGACTTCTTTTTGCATTCGCCGGCGTAATGGTATAAGCTGAAACAATATGACCTGGATTCACTAAGGAAGGTGGCTAAAGGAAGAGGGGAAAGGAATTTTGTCCGGCATCTTCAGATTGTATTCGGTTGAGGGAAAGTCTCGAGCGAAATTTCACCTTCAGTTCAAACACTCATACTTTTTATGATAGAATCTCAATCCACCATATGTTTAACGTTATGGGTCGCAAGATGTGCCCATCGATGCGTCAGATTGTCTGCTGCGAAAGATCGAAAGTATGGAGGCTGCGAGTCGAAGAAATTGAAGATCTTATCACCGAGTTCCGAATGATCATGGAATTTTTCCTCTTGATGGTTATGTTCACGCGCACAATTCAGCTGGTACTCAGAACGGCCCAGATCTAGCCGGTACGCTGAATAGGGCAGCGCATCCCATTCGTGTTCGAAAATTTTGTAGCGAGAGCGTTTCGAAACAAGCGATCGGGCGTCATCGCAAAGAAGGCAAATTTTTTCGCGTTTTGGGTGTTTCCGTCAAATAGTGGCGCCTCGCTTCTGCAGTTGAAAGGAGTGCGCCTGGCCGGTCACGATGTACCAAGAAGCAGCACGAAATAGAGCGTTCCTGAATTCACAAGAAAGCAACCCCTTCTCTTGCTCCAGTCAAATGGCTGTTTTTGGAGTGCTCCTCAGAAACTGGTGACGTGGCGTATGGTTGGCGCGCCGGACCCAGCTACCACCTCCTGCAACGACATATTGGGAATCTCCTTCCATTGATGACGCAGAAGCGAAAATGGTCATATAATGGTCTGTGACGCTTCACCTGAGTCACAAATTTGGTGTGGCTCGCGAGACTACCTTACAGTAGCCTGGATTGCTGCGATGGTGGGCGACCGCTCTCCGACAGCGTCCAGTCGTCGTTGATAATTCGCGAGCACCAGCACTAGTCCTCGCTTCCTAAATGGTGCGCAAAGTCTTCTTCAGCCAGGCATTCAGGAGATGGTTACCCTCAGAAAGAAATGCGCTCTAAAGAAGCGTCGATATCAACTGCGAGTGTTGAGTTTGGATGTGTAGGCTTCCATGTATGCAGTGCAAATGTAGACGGCATCGGGTGTTAGAATATAGGGGTGGTGCCTTGTGAACAAAATCAAGAAAAACAATGATTATTGGATGGCTTAAGTGAACTGAGGTGATTGGTGCTTTACAGTTCAGATGTTTTTATATAACCGCCAAAGTATAGCTTTGGGAACCTTCCACCATCCGCCACGATAAAATTCTTCCTATTGGTCCTTTGAGAAAATGTAGGGGTGAACATTTCGCTCAAGACTTTCTGAAGACGGAGTTGGAGTTGAAGTACGATAACGACATTACTGATATCTACGAGAGGGTATGGTATTGACCGTGGAGCAGTGGAGGAGGTCCGACCGATAGGGGTCGTAATGTTGCGGCTATCCACTCAGCGTGATAATCCGCGCTTCAGTGACTCCGTGGGAGCATGGCATCCAAAAATAAGAAGCAGTGGAAATAAGAAGCCTTCACTCAACCGTTAATGCGCACCAACCAAAATATCTATGCTTTCGCTTGGGATCATGAGGATGAGGAATGCACGTAGTTGTCGTACCACGATCGTACATCTCCTTAATCAAAGAGAGAGAACAATCCCAAACATTCCGTTCTCCAATCGTGGGCGTCGTTCAGAGCACTGAGCGAGTAGGTTGTTAAGGGCCTTTCCCTAAACGAGCCGACCAGTTAGTTTTTCTCAATATTCTCCATCAGCTGTCTACCTAAAAAGATTGCCTGTTGTGGAGCTTTCACGCCGCTAAGCCGTTGCTCCACTACGATCTGGACCACTGTTATCCGCTTGTAGTGCACTACCACCTTGTACAACTCCATGCTGTGGGCAGTCGAGTTGAAGCCACGGCAAATGGGCCATATCGTCGCGTTCTCTGCTTGAAAATGCTTATCAAGATGATGAAGACAAGAACTATTCCACGTTTCTTCATCCTTGCCGTCACTTACAGTGTTCAGAAAGCAGGTAATTTGCCATATTTGGTGCTCTACGAGCGATCACATGCTGCGATTGATACCCATCTGGCTGGACCGCATTCCTAGTCCTTACTTTTACCTTCTTTATAATCCGTTCTCGAAAAGGCGAATGGACCACCTCTCCTGATTGCGAGACATTCTCGTGCTCTATTCGTGACACAGACAGACTTAAGACACAACAACGTCTCTAATGGTAAGACTAGAAGTTTGGCCCTTGACGATTCACGCCAGAATGTCTATCTTCTCCCTCAGGAGCAATCTGCATCACCACTACAGGCTTGATTCCCGAGTTGAGTGAAGGGTACTTGTCGACCTTCATCGGATTCCATCTCTCCCACAGGCCGTTCTTACTGAAAAATAAAGACGAACCAGTGAAAACAGTGTGTGCGGTATGGCGTATATTAGGTTGTGGAGAAAGTCCTTGCGGTTCCCAAAAGTTCTAATTTTCCACCTGTCGAACGCCTTCCAGCAACTTGGCTTGTGCATATATAATATAAGAAGAAACATCTGTGCAAGTTTGATATTTTTAACAACCGTTACCTTTAGCTTATCACTTTTCTGCAATGTGCAACATTCACTACAGTACTTTCATGAGCTTTAACTATACGGCTTCATATTTGGCGAATCAGCAGCCCAGTTCACACGTCACATTTACCTTGCATGTGGAGAATGTGGGATATCCGAATACACTGCCCGTGCTTGATTTGAACGCTTTCGCGAGGGAGACTACAATCTTGAAAGTTCCGCCTGATCGGGACGTCGAGTCGAAGTCGTGAATAATGGTTTAGGCCAAATGGTGTAGACAGGCCTAAGGCAAACCACACGTGAATTCGAATGAGTTCATGCGTATCCTTTAGCATCAACGCCGATCACCTACATTATTCGGGGAAGGTGAACAATTAGGCACAGTACGCACCCGCGACTTGACCGAAGGCGATCGTCAGCAGCGTGCCCCGATAGCAAAGAAATGATTCCCGTACAGGCACACGGATGACTGGCTGAAGTTCATCGTCACAGAGGATGAGATGTGATGCCTGTTGGTCAACATCGAGCCCAGCCGTCACTGAGTTGACAAGGATGATCGGCCTGAGCCGCACTAGGAGGCAGATGTTCACCCTCTGCAAGTTATGATCTCTTTTTGCTGAGACTACTAAGGCATTGTTCACTGCGAGCTAACGCCGTTGCTTTCACAGTGGACTTGACTTGTGCTGTTAGAAGCTGGATAGATTGGCCACCAATACCGCAGAGAAGCGTCAATATTGCGGCGCGATCCGACTGCTGCACGGCAACGCTCGTCCACGCACTACAACAGTGACCCGATAGAAGCAACTGGTCTCTGAATGGGAATTGAGAAGCCACTAGCCCAACACCAGGATACTGCTCCAACAGACAACCACCTTTCTCTTTTGCTATCGAATGCAGTACAACAGAAATTCAAAGATAAAGATGACATAGGTCGCCAGTCGAGTAAGTCTCTCCACTCGAACTCAGGACAGTTCCCTGCTGGAGGCAGCCGAAGTCTGCCCGAAAAGTGGCAAGGAGTGTTCGAGAGTGAAGGTGATCACCTTGCTTCCTCATGTGTTTTGTTTTTTCAAAAAGTCAATAAAACGGTAGGCGTCGAAAACCGCAAAGACTTTCCCTACAACCTGTATATAAAAGGTTGAGATGATAATTTTTGCTTTTTACTAATATATAAACACAAGTGCCAGTGAAATCTCACATTTCGCGGCAATTTTTGATCTCCTACTCATAGGTTTTCCATCGAGGATCATTTCAAGTGGAGGATCAGTGACGATTGCTGGCCGAGGCGGAGCTTCTGTCCTTTCGAACTTAGTACATTGTTCGCCAAAAAACGGTTCCTAGACAAAGGCATATACTTTTTCTGACCTCCTGAAACTTTTCGTAGAATGCGAAGCGCTGAGGGGCGCTTTAATTCATTACTACACATATTTATAATTTCCAGTTTCTTGTTATAATGAATGCAAGTCAAAAATTCCCATATACAAATTAATAATCGCAACCGTCCAAATAAAGAGCTTACTGCCTTTTTCATGTCATCGTCAGACTGCTTGACCTTTGCCTAAAACCAGTGATTTGATTGAATGCATTCATTCGAAGTGAGAGCAACGCCGTGTTGAAAATGAGTGGCCATAAGTTCCATTGTATTACTCATGCACAATTGAACGTTTCTTTCTATATATGTTTGAATATGACAATGTGTTGAGAGCCGTGCAAAATGGTTGAATTACGAAGAAAGACCACTTTTTTGGCTATTTCCCAGCTTGCGGTATGGGCGGTGCCACAACGATTGTTAGGGCGATGTCAGACTTTGCGAATCGAGCGATTCGCTAGCGAATTGCTGGATACGGGCGTCGCGCCAGCGAATCGAACTTTGCGAGTCGATCTATGCACCAGCACTCAAAGCGACTCGAACTGTGTACCAGCGAGTCGAACTATGTACTTCGAATCGCTGAGCCGAACTATGTACCAGCGGCTCAACAGTGGTGAGACCCAACGTTCAAATGAAGTCCTGCCACTTTCAAACAGTGCTTACTGTCCATGACACTGTTTGAATATGGAGGGACTTCCTCTGTTTTCTCTAGTTCGACTCGCTGGTGCAAAGTTCGATTCGCTGGCACAATGCTCGAATCGCTGGCGCAACGCTCGTACCCAACGATTTGATAGCAATCGCTCGATTCCCAAAGTCTGACATCGCTCTTAGGTTAAAAGGAAACGCTGTACATGGCGTCGTATACAGAGATCAGTAAAACTACGGTAACGAACGGCCGACTGTTCCTTGTTTCTTGGTGATATTTTGCGCTCCTTCTGCACTTATTCTTTCAAGTTGTTGTCAGTCGATATCTTTTGTTATGTTTCTCACACGATTTTTATAATAACCAAAACAACGAAGGCAAAGCAACAAAGCTACACAAAAACAAAATTTGCGCGACTAACATCTTTATGATTCGATATTAAGGATTACTGACTGGGTCTTTCTTTGAGACTTTGAGGCAAAATTCGACTGAAGAACGAAGGGGGAGGCTTTACTCCAATTCGAATACGAAGTTTCAAGCAGGGTGACACGATCTCCACCAAGCTATTCACCACCGCATTCAAACATGCGATGTAATAATACAACTGGCTTGGACATGCGCTCCATTTTCGGCATCCGTGACGCTGCAGCGTGAGAAGCAAAGAAACGAGGGACCGAGCACGTGGTCAGATTCACAATCAGTGGACATCACGTTTTGATACACCAAGACGTAAAGCACGCATTCGCCCATCTGCAACGCGATGGAGAAGCTTCTGAAGAAAATTAAGAAGCCGCGGGCCATTTTGGCCGAACCGCCCAAAATCGTTAAAAGTGGAGGGGAGCATGTGCTCATCGCAGATGATCATAGGCCGACTCTACGAACCAAGTTACCGAGAAAGTAAGTATATCGCTGCCAAAACTGCGACCGCCTTCGCCTAGAAGCGCCAGTGCTGTGAACGAAAGCGAAGGAGGGTCTTGCATCTAAGATTTGCATAGCGAGTGAATAGGGCTTCAAGTGTCTCTGTTGCGCACTTTCAGGGAGCAAAAGCGGTGCGACATCAACGCTTGGTCGCCAATCTAACATAATCGGCGATGGTGGTAAGTGCGCGTGATCCCTGAAGAGTCTTCCATCCACTCGCCTATTTCGTCCGAGATATTTTAGTTGAGGATGTGCTCCAAGCTTATTTGAACTCTTTGGACAAGTGCGTTAGGAATGAATTTGAAGGCAATATCAAACCGTTGCATGCGTTGTCCAAAGAATTCCGTGCCTGTGTCAACGGAGATGGAAATCTTTGAAGCTCAATTTGATTTCGCTTCGATTGTTGTGTTATAAAACCTGCCTTTTCCGTGCATAAAGCATTAAAGGCAATGAACACGATGGCTGGAGGGTGAACAGTTTCGCTGATGTCATTGATCATCAACGGTGGACTGTATCTCCCCGCGCTGGGTAAGTAGTTTGGGCAACCTTCCGATGCTTTTTCCCCGTTACGTGCGCATCTACCTACCTTTTGTACAGTTCCAAGTTTTCATCAGTAATTATAATTTCACAAAAAGAAAACTAAATCGTTGGTAAGGAGTGTACTACTTACCAAATCCGGTAATGGATATAGGTTTTGAAACAAAAATGGGAGCACAAATTGGCAATAAGAGTCTCCTCCGCGCGAAAATGCTGCGTATTTGTCCCGCGCTGTCGTCAGCGAATTAAATACGCTCTCAAGAACACTTCATCGTGCTCGTCTTTCTGCCGCACACTGTACATTGATCGGTCTTGTGAAAGTCCATCGTGAAACCCGTGGACATTCATGCAACAGTGCGTTGGTGTGCCATATTTCCCCGCCGATTACACTTGCTGGTTTTATTGCGAAAATTCGGAGCACCTATAGTAGGTACTGGTCAAAGGTACCAATGCTTATAATG
>KZ350209.1:9351-19526 GCA_002352805.1 Teladorsagia circumcincta | reverse complement strand
AACTTTGGGAAGATTTATGAAGGTATTTAAAAGATTTTATGAAATAAGTGTTTTCACGAATTCTACGAACTTTACGAAAACTTTCATTTTTTATTATACTAAAGAAGGATTACACGGTAAGAACGAAGGTCGAAGAAGGAGAGACTTAAAAACCTAGTGGAGCGACAGGCGGACTCCGTAAGGGTGCGAACAAACATGCAATTTGTATCGATGGATATGCCCACCGATCTAGCATGGCCTTACCTTTGGCGCAGTTGGCGCAGAACGCCCATTGACTATCTAGTCACCCGCCGCAGGTCTATACGCGTTGAGTGACTAGAAAGCAGAGAGAGCGCTAGCTTGAAGAGGGTACAAAGATGAGCGCTGCCTTACTGCGGAAATTTACCAGCAATGAAGGGGTCCTATCACTCGGGCTCTGGGCCGTTTCACATTATCACCTCTTCATCCTTGCTTCACTGACTACCTCTGCCCTTATTTCCAACAGGCTACCTTTTAATCGTGTAATCCGTTTTTAAGGGAAGGGAGACTTATCTCACCCTAGGCTGTTTTCTACAACGAGTGTTCGGAAATACAATGATATGAGTGCTTACTTCTACTTTCACAGCGTGGAACATGCTTTTAAGACACCTTGGGCATACAACTTACTCAGTTCATTACCAATGAATCAGCTTGATGTAGTAATCGGTAGAAGGCGTCCGCAGTTTTATTCAATCTTTCCAACCCCATTAAATGCCGGCAAGGACCTTCTGTCGTAGTGGCCGCTAGAAGGTCTGCCAGTGTACCGATACTTACTTCAATGATTGCTTAATACTGGTATACTTGACATAGATTAATGCAGTACAGTACAGTACAGATCGTGACCCTCTGTGGTTTCCTTGATCTTGAATAATGTGCTATCTGTACAGTACAGCACAGTACATACATATATGATCATCAGGCTCCACGAAACCGTAAACAGCCATAATCTGACCTCAAAAGTGCAAAGAGCCATAATTTGGCCTCAGAGCGCAAGTTTCTTGGGCAGTCTCGAGATTCTATAGTTTTTCTAAGTAAACTTTTTGAACCGTTAAACCGTTTTCTGCGACGTATGAAGATAAGCTGTTGGCGGATGAACCTATTGAGACGGGATAATAGGTAACGCCTCGCATACACAACAGCGCTTGACATGGTGTAGATTTTTTCTCGAATTAAGGCTAATGTGCCGTTCCTTCTCAATTGCGTCGAATACAGCGCCTAATCCGTCGTCAGTTGCCAGGATACGAATCTTTGGTGTTAAGCAGATTTCTCGATTAATTCCTTCGCGGATTTTCCATCCCCGGAATGTAGAAAAATTCTGTCGAGTCTTGTGTTTCTCAGTATTCGTGCGTGCGTGCAACACAGTAAGGGGCGGAGGCGCTTTTTCATAGTTTTCCAGCCCAAAATTGAATCTTTGGATCTATATGGCATCGGATAACTTAGTGTCGTTTGTCTGTGTTCATGGGGTTTTGGGGCCGATTACCATGGAAAATCATTATTTCAGTCTTTTTTCGTTGATTGATAATGCGCAATTTGTTGCTTATTATTATCTATTGTTGGTTCACAATTGAACTTTCCTCTAATTTTAACACTTTTTTTCTGAAAATTCCTGGGTCCATTGTGCAAATTCGTATGTGTGTGCCAAATGCATTCCAAATCGGGCTGGTAGCTACGCTACCTTTTCGAATGCTCATTCTTGTGCTAACTTTCGTAACGCAAACTGTGGCGTAAAACAGCTGCTATCAAACGAAACAACATCAATTTTACCATCGAAGCTGAGTTGGGGTGAAATGGTGGCCCGGTGCTGTAACTGGTAGCATAACTGCCCGAAAAAAAGAGGTCCGGGTACGAACCCCGGCTGGGGCGTTGGTTTTGCCCATAACTCAGCATGCTTGTGGTGAATTCCGGGCTCCAATCGTACGAGTTTTCCACTCATACTGTAAGATGGGAAAATGCTAATGAGTCATTCGATGAATATGCCGTTTCATTCCCCGGATTTTGAATTGAAATATTGGTAGCCGAACTCGGGGTGAAAAAACGACACTAAGTTATCTGGTGCCTAATAGTGAACAAATTATTGTCTGGACTTGTATATTCCCATCCCTGTTTTACTTTGTTTACGTCATTTTTATTATTTGTTCTTTTTTTTTGACGTGAAGCGACGAATTTGCTATCAACTAATTGATTTGCGAAATGAGTACGAGGGGCCACTCCATTGTGCTCTTCAATACCAAAGCTCAAAATAAGAGCGCCTATGACAAAAAGCAGTTCTTCGTATCCAGAAAAAGATGCTAGTGGGAGTGGTCTGAACTTCATTTTACCCGCTTGAAATGAAGTGGTGCAATAATTACTAATTTAATCACTTTTTTAAATTCGCAGCTGATATCTAATTATCCAAAGTTATTTGTGTTCAACTAAAATTATCGCGAATGGCAGCGGTTGATTTGGAGGACAGATCGCTGCTGGAATTGCGACTATTCAACATGCTATCATTTTCGTTTTTATTCTTTCTACGAGTACAGTTTTCTTGCTATTGTTATTAATTTCACGATTACCTTTGCCCTTTTGCCAAGTTATTAGGGCATACGGTGTCCATCCTATGTGGGCTGAGCCTTTGAGCTTCATTCATCGTCAAATATAGGGCCACTCATTGGCGGTAAACCGGAAAGTATGATAAGCGTATGAAGCCAGATTCAAGGAAGTGATGATGTGGGAATCGATATGGCACGTTTTGTCGACATGGCGTTGGGTCATTCTTAGCTTTGGAAAACAGTTGCCGAATGGCACCAATCTGTTTCCGGAGGAAGAAAAGGCTTGCTGTTACACCTCAGTATCCGGCTGTTCAATTAGGGGCTACCATCATTCAGGGTCGGAATGGCACAGTTAGAGGCGTTGCTATCAGTACCGTCCATAGATTCGACTTCCTCAGCCCACCAGGTTCTTCGTCCTTCTTAACCCATTCGCGACAATGTCAGCCACCGGTGGCTGACACGAAGATGTCCACTTCGGACCATGTCAGCCACCGGTGGCTGACATTACGCAGTAATCTCGCCGACGCTGGTCCGAACGAGCAGTCTTTGAAAATCCCGCGCGGTCGCGAGTGGGTTAAAGTCACTAATTTGTATCACGCCAGCCGCTTATGACGCAGTACGCTAACTTGGTTGCTGCCTGGCTCACCTATAGGTATTTTTATGGACTAGGTATCACCCAAACGCTCCTACGATTCGGTCAAGGATGCGAATGCCTGGCGCATACCCTAGTGATTGATCCATGCCTACGAATTCGATTCGGCTTTTGGCATCTCCATGAATGCCTAGATACATTTCTTGCCCTTCAATTCCACTTTTCCTTACTACTTCTTACCAACTCTCACATGCATAATCGGATTAGCCGGACAGTCGATAGCAGAAGCAGACTTTTTCTGTTATCCACAGATTTCTCGGAGATTTCTGAAGTACATCCCGCGATTAATTCGTCTTTCTTGGAAAGAAGAAGTGGGCTTTTCTCAAGCTCGAAGGTTGTGTAGCTTATGCCACTAAAAACCATGACAAGAGCGTGAGAGCTTCGCGATTTCTGTACCCGAGTAAGGCGGTGTCATTCTGATTTCTTCTACAGAGCGATACCTGATTCCTAACTGGTTTCGGTAACGGGCTTTCTTAGCCCACCAAGCTCTTCGCCCCCCTGAAAGTTACCGATTTCGTGTCATAGCAGCATCACTGCATCCATGTGTTGCGGTATATGGTCCGTTTGTTATAAATTGTCATTAATAGAAATTGACTGAAACAACTGTTGAACCATATCAACCATTTTGAGATGCGCCACGTATTCTGCCTCAGTTCACAAACGCAAATCCTTTTGATCACCTACGTATGTGGCGATCACAGCTGAGCTAAGCGGCGATGGCTCAGAGTAGAGAGCTGAGAGTGACATCATCGCACACTTTTGAATTACGAGTGTGGCTTCACCTTTGTGGTTGTTCATCCACTCATAGATTTGCAAACGGGCGGTTGGTTCGGCCGCCTGATCCGGACCCGTGCTTTTTGAAGTGCAACTCGTACCTCTTGGCCACGGCGCTCATCTCCTTGGGAGGGGGGGTGACATTCAGAACAGGGCAATCAAAACCCGCTAGTTGGTCGCACTAGGATGGTAAGCCCAGCAGAGGAGAGGAACGCCAGGCAGAACAGTGGATGCTCTCGTTCTCCACCAGGATTCTTTCTCTTCCTAAAGCTTTGTTCCAAGCTCTATAAGTGGCGCACACTCTTCAATGTTTCCCATGACGACATGAGCGCCTTGGCCACGATCAACTTCAACTTATTGGGTTGCAAAACTAACCGGTATTCAGTAGTTCTCAGATTCCCATTAGCCTTGACAAAAGACGTGAGCGCTGTTTTGATCCGTTGAGATGTGTGCTTAAGTCTATAAAAGACTTCTCAATGCTCTCCGGCTCCTGAACGTGAAGTTGTGGCGCATCCCATCAATGACTCAAGCACATAGAATTTATTGACTTACCTCCAGCTTCAACAGTAGGCAGAATGGTAAGCAGAGCCGGCAGTAGGGTTTCTTATGGTTGTGAGATCAGAGGTCTACCTTTAGAAGAAGGGAACAATTCTGACATTGTTCTCGCTGCTGCTTTTGAATAAATAAGAAATCTGACATCAACAAGACCGGTGCAAGGGGGAGACCCACGAGTGACGACTATAGAGAAGAGGATCCGAGGAGGACTTATACAGCACTGTGAAGGCGGATCTCGGTCACGACAAAAAAGGCTCATGAAAGTTCGTGAAATATCGTTCCTGAACGGAAATGCACGTTCCCAATGACATAGGAACTGAATAATCAAGTAATCAGATCAGCCACTGTCTGGCTGCTGACGTGATCTTATCAAAGCCCTAATATTGTTATTATTCACGCAGCTGGTACAAAATATTGCAAGCTCTAACGTCCACTGCATTTGTTTCACGAGAAACCAGGATCAGTCGTAGTGTTGGGCCGATTCAAGAGCAGCACTGCCGGTCTTCGAAGTGACCTCCCTGCAGTCTTATTCTTGGAAAACGATACCACATGAAAGGCAAAAAGGACAAAAATAAAATTTCTTGTTCTCAATAAATAATCTAACCCATCATCATTTCATCATCAAGAAAACTTTTCATGACAACGCCTGCTAAATCAATAGTGTCAATGACTTGGGAGGGCTGTAATGTTTTTATATCGAAAAAGGTGAGTTAGTGTAAGTGCGAGGGGGGAGGGGGTGGAGGGAATGGCATCGTATCTGAGATAATGTTATATTACTTCGTTAGACTCGGGTGACCTTGGAAGTCATTTTAAGTTTTAGAAACTTTGAAGAAGCCAATCTTTCAGCGGACCTTCGAATCCAATTTTTCTCGAGGTCATGCTCTTAGATCAACTGGATTTACTGTTAACACATTGACGACAGTGAGACGCAGTTGCGCGTCTCACTTTGCAGACCACGATGAACATTGAGACACGATTGCGCGTCTCACCCTTCCCATCTCTTTTTCGAGCGCATGCGGCTTATTTCCAGGTTGTTTCTATTCTTCTTTATGTCATCCAATAACGTAACTATGAACGCCGTGATCCATAAAGTGGCTAGATGGCTTGAACACAGCTGCTAAACCTACTCGTTTCGGGCGACTTGAGATTTTCGGGGAGACTAGAGTCCGCGAAGCTGTGCGCGGCGCCAGTGCGCCTTTTGAGAAAGATAGTGCAAACGCGCACATCCAACTTTTCACGCATTTCGAGTGGCTTTCGTTGCTCTCCATTTCTTGAACTGCTCATATTCTTTTGGTTTTCGGCCCTTTCTTTTGCGCTAATATTTTCACTATCTCGCTCGGAGGGCGCAAATAGACTGTTGCACCGTCGCCGACTGACCCCTTCCCATTGTACTCTTGTTTTCTTTTTCAGTGCAGAGTTTCGGAAAGCGCACCCTTTTGGACAGTGAGACGCAGATCGCGCACGCCAAACTGCTCATGTCTTACCTGGCCAAAAAAGCCAAAACGCGCGATGTCGTCAATGTGTTAATAAATTCAATGGAACCAGTAGTCGACGCGGACCTACAAAGATCAATGAAGGCGGATTTCCAAAGAAATATAAGCCCGTGTAAGCTTGTGAAATTTCGTTGCTGAACGGAAATGCACGTTCCCAATGACATAGGAAGTGGATAATCAAGTAATGAGACCAACCCAGTGACTGGCTGCAAGCTAAGGAAGAATGATTCGGTACCCGGAAATGAAATGTATGCATGGGATGCTGGTTGATACTCAATTGAACAATATTATTCGCAAAATTGCAGTGGACGTTGAAGCTAGGACAGAATGTTCCCAACAGACTGATGTGTTACTATGCTTGTAGGTGACAGTGCAGACGTGAAGTAAAACGTCAGTATTTGAAAAGCAAGAAGAAATCGTCGACAAGGCTGAGAAAAAAGTCTCCCACTTCAGTAGCGGGGGACGAAATAGCACTGATTTCTGGGCGGAGTAAATATTGTTGGGCGGGGCCAATGCTGTAATCTAGGCGCGTGGTGCTTGCATTTTTTTACCACTGCATTTTTTGCGAAGAAAGGCTCAATTTTGACCAGAATTCTCGGATAGTGCTTCTAAAAACGTGTGGACTATTCAATGGTGTGATTCCTATGCTCTCCCGTCTAATCTCTCACAGCGGCTCAGTGTCTCTTAGACTGTCCCTATTCGTCGTGGATAAGTCGGCCTTCAAGGAAATGATGTTATCACTCTCAACGTTTTCGGCGGCTTCCTTCCCTGTTTTCCACTAGTGTCAACTATTTCCTCTATTTTCTTTTTCGAGTATAATGGTCGCATTCAATTGATAGCGAAATTTGCGTTCAAATGATCTTCGTTTGGTTTCTGGGTTTCTCGATGTTTATTTGATGAATCGTGGGCGTTTATCGGTTATAATCCAGTCGAACAGGCTCATCTAGCACCACACTACTTAGGAACCTAATCATTCCACAATTCTGAAGTGGGAGTCACCATTGCACGGCTTAAATCCTTGATTGCACCGTCTTAGTGTTCTTTGAGAGCTTTTCGAAATTAATCTGCGCTGACGAGCTGTCTTAGCGATTGTGCAGTCGAACATTCTGCTTGATATTTCTTCAACGACGATTTTAACATATCCCACTCAATTGTTATCTGTGGAACATGAGAGTGATCTTCGAGCTTCAATTCCTTGGGATACGCCACGCATCCCATTCCTGCTTGAAATACTACTGAGCGTGAACCCCCCATTTTAAGTTGTCTGTATGTCTATCTGTTATTGGTGCGCTCGTTCATCACCAGACCTAGCTTTGCGAGTCCTTACGTTCAAAGTCTTCCATTTATGTATGTGTTGTAATAGGTAAAGTTTTTTCAAGATCATGTGACATTAATGGGCGGATCTGAGTCATATGGGCGGTGCTTGCGCAGTAATTGCCGTTTTCTAGTGCTGACTATTTTAAGTAGCCCATGCAGGCAAATATTGGGCAATCCAGGCGGGCGAATTAGATAGAGATCTGAATAGACGGTAGCATTGTGTAGCTTGCAAAACCATGACCTATCACTAAAGGAATAAAGGATGAAGCACTACTCGGCGTTAGTAATCCTTTTTGGGCGCGCCACGCATTCTACTCTTTTTTTTTGAAATCGTAGTGGCAACTTGAATGCGATGGCTTGCGTGGCCAGCCAGTGCACTACTAAATGTTTTTATCCTCTCTTGCAAGTCTCGTACCAATTAATGGACCCTGCAAGAATGCTCCCTATAGGTGCAATCTATAATTTGATTTCCAAGGCGATCCCGTGTGTGCCAAGTAATGCCGTTTGCCATTTCACAACTTCCGCCCTTGGAATAAATATCGATAAAATATATGGCTTTGGCGCTAGAAGCTGGAAATAAGCAATGAATCACGCCATTGAGTGGGAACCGTCGTAGGGTTCACAGTCGAGCAGAGGTCACGCTATTGATCGATGGTACTTGAAAAATTAGGTTCCTGTTTATGCTGGAAACTCAGGAATCACACCATTGAATGATCCCCATGTTCCTAAACGCAAGATTTGAGTTTCCAGTAGGAATTGAGCCGTTTTACGAGAAACCTGCAGCGGTTTGCAAGCAGCATGCATCTAGGATGCAACATTGACCCCACCGAGAGATCAGTGCTATTTCATTTCGCAGCTACTGAAGAGGAAGACTTTATTCTGGTCCCTGTCGACGGTTTTTCCCACTTTTTGGATACTGACGTTACACTTAACATTTGCGCTGTCACCTACAGGCATGATGCATGATTTAACACATTAGTTTGGTCCCAGACTTTGCCTTTTGTCTTCACGAAAGAGTTGTATGCCATAGATCGGAATAGCCTGTTTTCGAGATGAAGGCTGAAAATAGGAACTAGACCGCTTGGTTGCGTCATCACAGTTGAGGCGATCCTGAAGAATTTTTTCTTAACGGTGATGTGAGCGATGTGACGCGCGCGCTATCTTACGCTGCGATTTAGCAGGCGTTGTAGTGGAACGTTTTGAGAGGTCAGTTTTTCTATTGAGAAAATATAATAGATAACCTTCACTTTTATCGCTCCTGCCTTTTAAGTAGTACCGTTTTCCAATTTGAAAGCTGCAAGGACACCATTTCAGAGATAGGAAGTGCTTCTCTCGGAATCGTGCCAACGTTACAATTACCCCTGCTTCCGCGCGGAACGTGTAGTGGACGTTAGAGGCGGGAATATATTGTCCTAGTTGTGTGATTAATAATACTAGGAGGCGTTCAATTGAATGCCAACCAGCATCTCATAAATACAGTTCTTTCCCGGGTATGAAATCATTCGCCAGCAGTCGGATAATGGCCTGGTCTGATTACTTGATTATCCCCCTCTTATGTCTTTGGAAACGTGCATTTCTGTTCAGGTACGAAATTTCACAAACTCGCATGGGTTTATCCTTCCTTATCGTGGATGAAGTCCGCCTTCACAGTGCTTTATAAATCCTGCACGGATCCACTTCCCGTCAGTCGTCACTCGGAGGTCTTCCCTTGCTGTCGTCTCGGTGGCGTCAGATTTCTGACTTGTTCAAAAGCAGCAGCGACAAACAATGCCAGAATTGCTCCCTCCTTCTGGACGTAGTCCTCTGATCTCACAATCAGAGAAAGCCCTCCTTTCGGCTATGATAACAACTTTGGCCACTGTTGAGATGTTTACGAGAGAGCTAGTAGTAAGTCAGCAATTTCTATATTCTTGATTCATTGACGGGATGCGCCACAGCTTTACCTTCGTTGGCGAAGTGCATAGAAATCAGAGCCCATCTCAACGGAGCGGGTCAATTGTCAATCGTCTGGAATCTGAAAAATCACGGATATCAGTTAGTTTTGCAACCCAATCAACTTGTATGTAGCTAAGAAGCGCGAGCCGTACTCATCTTGCAGAATCTTACAGAACCTTCAAATCCTTCAATATCGTTCAAGTGATGATTCACCTGCCTCAGATATTGGAAACTGTAATAATTTTTACTTTGCCCAGCCTGATTAGTTCAGTACAGAATTCAGATAGGTAATCTAATGCATCTGTAATCGCGGAATGATGTGAGAATGCGTGGCGCAACCCGAAATGATCGATCAATGCGGAAAAGTTTTCTCTTTATCTTTTCTCTGACATTGGTTAAGCGACGGATCTATACTTTGATTGATCCCCACATATCATTGTAAGCACTGCCCACTGAGGGTGGGTCTCCCCAATTCTGTCCGGATTACGTATATACCCCCTCATTTCCCCCAGTTGAGGTTGTTTTGTTACTGAATTTGAAATCTTGGTCGTCAGTACCGCTCACTTCGATGCACGCCACACCCGTTGTGGGCGGAGCTTCGCTTATCTGATGTATGTATTGTACTTCTTGAGACATGGTCGAACTATCCCACATTTGGACCGGTCTCTCCAGGCGGATTCCAGGAGCTAGGTACTTTCGTGACAGACAGACAGACAAACAGACAAACAAACAGACAGACAGACAGACAGACAGACAGACAGACAGACAGACAGACAGACAGACAGACAGACAGACAGACAGACAGACAGACAGACAGACAGGCAGACAGACAGACAGACAGGCAGACAGACAGACAGACAGACAGACAGACAGACAGACAGACAGACAGACAGACAGACAGAC
>KZ350208.1:7915-19947 GCA_002352805.1 Teladorsagia circumcincta | reverse complement strand
GGTGTAACCAGGTGCACATGTAGGCACCAGCACCTACCACCGCAGCATTTCTACCTCTAATAGCTGCCTACAGACTTTAGGCCTGTATCATTCCACAGAATACAAAGGATGCATTCGATCCTCAGCGGTCAGCCAAATTTTGCAAAGAGAAAAGTCAGAAAAAAGCACTTTTGGCACTCCGATGGGAAATCTCCACTCCCAGTTAGCCAACGAACTTGGCGCCTAGATTACCATTAGCCCAGATCCATGCAGCACAGCATAGCTGATGTACGATTTTGGAACATCAATGAAGGGAGTCTATGAAAGACCGTTTTATAACAGACGTCGTGTTACGAGGGCCGAGTTTATTTATTTATTTGTTTAACTACTGTAGTCCTGATTTCCACAATGAGGATATAATGAGGTCGAAAGTTTACAACAGAATAGTAATGAATTACCAGAGGACAGAAATATATATCGGGGGGGGGGAGGCAATGAGAAATGTGTCGAAGGAGGAGTTTCCATAATGATGGGGAAAAGTTTCAGAAAATAATTGATCTGGCTAAACAGCTTGCACAAATGAAAAATGGGTTGCACTGATTTTTTGCAATTGATGCGCATTTCAGCGTAAAGCGGTCCAAATCAAAGGCAGGTGTCGCGATCAATCGAATATGAATATTCAAAAGTGAAAGTAGCGTTGGGACAAAGACTTCCAAGCAGGAATAAGAAAAAGAAACCGCCGATAACTAAAAAAGAAACCCTCCTCCACCGATACAGTCCGAGAGAAAGTATGTGCCGAGTCGAGAGAACAAACATAAAGATCATAGAACATACGGGACAGACGAAGCGCAGACATGAACGCTTACGCAACGATGGGCGTACGATGTTGCTTGGGATGTTCAAGGTTGCAGATCCAACGCCGCAAAGGCCCCCTTTCCACGCGTTCTGAGTGAATAAATGCGCTATCCCTCATGAAGCCTCAGGGAACTCATTCTAGTGAGTAATATGAAGTTCTAAAGAACTAGCCGACTCATGGCTCAGGCGACATCATAAACAGTTCAGCTATGGCTTTTCCTTAAAGCAACAGTCTCAGCAGGGTGGGCGTGGCCGGTATCGGCTGCGATCCCCTCGGCCGATTCCGACCATGCACAGTTCGAAGCTGTTTAGCCCCTAGTCAAGAGCTGCGACTAAACAAAAACTTACCTTGGAAAGACGTTAGGAAAAGAGCTGAACAGCTTCGAAGTGTTCGGGGTCGGAATTGGCCTAAGGGGTTGCAGCCGATGCCGACAACGCCCACCCTGCTGAGACTGTTGCTTCAACTGGGAAGGACGAATACTTCTACAAAGGTCACGGATTGGCAATTCTCAAGGTTCGAGAGTGCGCGACAAGAACGTTAGGCCCTTCCACTAGTGTTTCCAATGCCTTTAGCAGTTTTCATTCGCAACAAGCGCACTGTCTGCACCGTCTCGTTCGCTGTTCTCTCCCGAATTTCTTCTCTCCTTCCTGCTGTATCTCTTCATCTTACTGTTACCACAGTTTTAGTCCAATTTTTTCTTTATGGCTGGTCCATTCCGCATACTTTTCTCATTTTTGAGTGCGAGAATCACACCAGTTTGATAAAGGCGTGAGACTTAGTAATTGGCTGCCTCATAAACAGAAGGCTGTGAAATTCTCGAGAGGAAGGAAATGGGGTGTCCCCCAAGAGGCCCACCGCGCCGCGAAGGACGAGTCGCAGCGCGTGCTCTGTGATATGAGACGTAGCATGGTACACTCTATTTGACCTGACGCCTAACCGCTACAGTATGCGCTGCGACTCGTCCTTTGCCGCAACGCCGTCTCTTCCTTCGCTGCGCGGTGGGCCTTTTGGGGGACACCCAAGGAAGTGAGAAGACAAGTAAGAATGGAGATAGTAAGCTGTAACTTTAATGAACCGTAAGCAGGCGTTGGAAAGTTATACTCATCCTGTTGCTCTTCCTGCAAATGTCAAAAAAGAATGATGCTCTCGAGAACCATCCTTATTGGATGCGCCGCGCATCCAGTGTTCCTCACAAAATTGTGAAGGATTGAATAAATGTATAACCACTTTACGGTGTGATTCGCACAAGCAAAGCATAAACAAGGACAGCAATTGTTCCTCTTGTACTCTCCTATAAAGTCTGGAAACGGCATGAAATTTCGAATGCTCTGAATCGAAACTGTGACCATATGCGCCCACAGCAAGACTCAGTCATATTTTAGTCTGTCATGTAAGAAATGATTCCTGAAAGGTGCGGCAGTACCAAGCAAACCTCTAGTAGCGCAAGAATTAACTTATACATTTAATTAGGTAGTGAAATTGGGCTTCGACGAAAAAGATGTGCCCGATGTCGTGAAAGTGCAATAGAATGGGCGATGTGAGAATCATCCGACAACATGGCAATAAATTGGCGCATTGATTAGGAACGACGCGAAATAAAAAGAACAATCAGCACAAATAACCGCTATTAGCCCACATTACGAAACTCAAGTTTAATTGTTGAAAATTTTTTCGTCATCATCACAGTTGAAAATACATACAAATGGTCATGGCTGATTTAGATGATGTCCTAGTTCATTTGAAAAAAGTCCACTTTGTCTTGAAGAATGTCCACGATCAATTGAAAAATTCCCGGATTGAGAAAAACGAAATTGATCAATTGAAACGTCCGCTTTGGATCGGTCTCATCCAGTAAAGGGGGAGGCTATGGTGAGACGATCATATCGCATGAAGTAAACCACTTATTTGCAGGGGGAGGAAGCTCCGGGGTGGGTGCAAAAGTCAAAGCGAAAGGATCACGCACCTCGAGGATTCCCTCCTCTTACAGAAATTGAATTTCTGTAGCCGGCAGGAACTGTCGCAACTGCCCCTCCTCTCCTCACTGGATGGACCCTTGAAAAATATCCACTTTGAAGGAAAAATGGCATAAATTTGAAGTGAGCAGGAATATCGAACTTCGACGGGTCATGTGTACTCAATCATAAGATAAAGCGCGTGGAGAGATTTGAGCGCCGAAAAAGCAGAGTGAGCCTTAATCATCAACATATTTCAGAAAGCAACAGTAAGGATGTCACTGAATACACCATCCACTTACCTCTCAGAGCGATGTCAGACTTAGCGAACCGATTCGCTAGTACCGCAACGCGACCGTGGACGCTATCGAATCGCTGCAGCAAATCGCTCAATTCGCAGAGTCCGACATCGGCTTTCTGATCAAAAACAACGACACCCAACATTACCACGGTCAAGAAAACTACAATATCCAGGGGCCATTTCTACTTATGAATCCAATTGAACAGTACGAATTCACTGATCGAGCAGAAAAGAATATTGACTATCATAGCAAAGAATACTCCAATCAATATACCAAGTGAAATGAAGTTGTGAAAGGTATGATCTCCTAAGAATTCCCTATCCTCTCCCCTCTCCTTGATAGCAACTTGTCAACAAACCACTGATTCAACGAGCAATCAAAGTCAACCTCACACAGAAAACGTTCTTTAGTGTCGAGAGATATCAACAGGGAGTTTTTATGTGTTTGTAGCAGCCGATTAGCTGACCGGGCGCTTAGAAAAAAAATATGGAAAAATATTTCCTAGATAAAAAAAGAGAGTCAGAAAAGTCTATTCTATTTGCAATCATCTCGTGGAACGCTTTATCTCGTCAAATATACTGAAGCAATTTAGTAGTAGTCAACAACGACTAGGCTATGGAAATTATTGGCCAGAAAAATGATGCGATAAGGCGTAATAAAATGCCATATCAGCCACGCAGCTCGCAAAAATGCTGCTAGGTACCCCAACAGATATTATAATAGCACGTAATATAATAGTATGGGCTCAACGCAATTTCTTTGAATCCACGCTACCCCATCTGGCTGCTGAAACAGATACGCAGAGCATCCTATAAGGGCATGATCGCTGGTTTCAATTCTTCAGTGGGATGGTTGAAATCATACATACTTTCTATTTCCGAAAACGAGAAGAGCGTCGAGTACAGACCACACACAACATAAGACGACGCAGGGAAAAAAGCTACGTTCTTCTCGTAAATCTTCTTTTTGTCGGTGTACGGTCCGCACTCGACGCTCGTCTCGTTTCCCGAAATGAGCTATATGTTCACATGAAAAATTTTGCTAAAAAGCCAAGGTGGCTGTAGTCACTTACTCAATTCGTACAAGGACTACTTAGAGTTATGTTCCCGCATAACAATATGTAAATTACGCTGATAATGATAAATCTGAAATATTTCACAAGAATACTGGGGTTACGAACAAAACTTTTGCCCCAGGCGGGACGAAAGTCACGAAAGGACGAAAGAAGCATTTATAAACAAATCGGATAAATTGCAGCTTATATTGCAAAAAAGAAACAAGAAGAAATTAAATATAGTTCTTGGAAAAAAAAAGATAAAATGGTAATGTTGGACGTTAATGGTTTGTTAAGGCTGCGCCGTGCATCCCACTTCACAGCGTAATCGTCACCACATTAGTACCGGTTCCATAAATCGCTTGTAAACACAAGCCACTGCTGAGTGCCTTTATTTTTCCACAAAGTTTCTCATCATTCAGCTGGCCTTAACGATTTGACGACCGTATGGCCCGCCGTAGGGCCTTAGCAGAAATCAGGACAATTGTCTATTTTGATAATTTTCACTAGAAGACTTGACTTCAAGCAGTGATTGGCTATGGAACCCCTCTGGAAACTCACTCATGAAATGGTTTGAAACTGCTTATGTTTAGCGCAAAAAGGAGGAAAAAGCCCTTGTGATGGCCCACGGTCGCATCTTACGAAAAATGCGCGCGGTCCCAGACGAAAGACACGTTTAGAACGCGGTCGTCAAAGGGTTAAAATGGTGTAAGGTCTGCAACGCATAGTGGGGTTCGATCTCATGGACTACGTGGGGGAAAAGCATGGCTTGCCCAACTGTAACTTCCGTCAATTCCTCTGTTTCGGTTCAAAACACCATACTATTTATTTATTTATTTATTTATTTATTTATTTACCTATTTATTTATTCGATACTGCGCTCAAAAGGCGCGCTCAAGTCGTCATTACCGAATAGAAACATAGAAAGCTAGATCATATTAGTACGGAATTTAAAGTGAAAATCATGAACCCAACCATCAAATTATATTATCATCGGCGAACGAGAAGGCTACAGTATTACGTGCTTAAATTAGCTACAGAAAGTCAAGTTAACTACAGCACTGACCTCCCCCCCCTTATCGTTTTTTTTTCAAAAAAAAACAAGAAAAACGGTCCAAAATGTAGGTGAGATGGGCGCGAATAGGTTTCAATTCGGTAACGGACAGACAGTGCTTACGGGCGTTAGCGATGGACGTGTGAAAACGATACAAACAAAAAGATTTCCGGCGGAATTACGCGCAACGCCGCCGTGGCCGCCGATTATAGGCGATAGCACACACGGGTGCATGACCACGGGTGCGCATGTGACGATTGTAAAGCGTCCAGGACAGTCGAACACGAGGTGAACGAACTGGCGGCGCTGTTGAGAGAAATGCGAGAAACAGCGCGACGAGAATCGTCCGCTACGCCTCTTGGCAGTATCACTATCGCCGCCGTAGCCTTATCAGACCATCAATCAATAAGACCTACGTCTACAGATGCGCCCATTCCGTTAACTGGTAATATTTCAGTAGAGTTAGTTAGTCCACTCAATAATTTGTTTAGCTCCGCTTGTTACCTCCTAGCCGGAGCAGTACCTAGGCTGTTAGAGTGTAAGTGATAAATTAGTGTTGGGGGGGGGGGGGGAGGAATCGACAAATGCTTGGGTTGATCAACCACCCTTCAATGCGCCACGGATTTTGTTTCCAACCTGAATCGTAGGACATTTGAAAGAGTATTCGACCTAAATCAGCATGAACCGGTCCTGCCTACGTGGTGTACATGGTGCACCACGTGTACGCAATAGTCTCGAAAGGAATTAGGGTCCAACATTCCAAAAAACTTATTTTCAGCCTTTGTGTAGCCTTGAGAGCTGGTCTAGATAAAATTCCGTACTGAAACAACCTCTGGACGTCCAAATATCAACGTGTCTATTGAGTTATCACTAAATTGATGACTCGTCATGCGTCTATCTCAGCATTTCTTATATTGATCCCATTATTTGCCTTCAGCCTTTCAACAGCTTCATTATTAAAACAAATGTATCGTTTTTTCAATCCAATAACGATAACGACTGTTAGAAAATATGAGAAAATCCAAAGCATCAAGGGGAAAACGTGACGCGCAGACGCGCCATGCCGCCTTCGAAGCGTTAAGTTCATTCCCATCAAGTTCTCCTTCGAGAAAGCCTATCGTGCTGCTTGCAACGGAAACACGTTCTACCCGGAAGATTTATGTATAGATGCAGTGCGCCTTTCCCGACACAAATTTGGCGCTGAATGATTGATGGTTTTGTGGGTCTTTGGCGGCCTTCAGACCGTGGAAACAGAACTCATACATGTTCGTACGATTGAGAAAGGCTATGAACAATAAAGGCAATATGCTGAAGCTTGCACAGTTTAAAGATCTTTCCTCAGAGAAAAAAAGTTGACTACTTCAGACTAACTACTGGCGATTTGCGTAGCAGTGAGTTCTGGCGTGAATAAAATCTTGAGACAAATCTTAATGATCATTACTAACATTCCTCATTATCAAATTGGTGTGGTTCTTGTACACGAATATGAAAGTATTGAAACGGTATGAACCGTCAATAAAGAAAAAAGAAAAGGATTTGTCAAAACGCACAGGTTAGAGTCTTGTCCACCTTCATGATGCGTTTCTGCTACAGCAATAAGAGATTGCGCGCGGACAGGAGAGTATAAAGTGAGAGAGCGTTATAGATGGAGGGGCAGGCAACAACCCGCTGAGGACGGGCTGTGGACGGGCTGCGGACGGGGAACATTGCGTCTGCTGCAGCTAAATTTGACGGACTACAGCGCTCTTGTCGGGTGACTCCCATTCACGGGAGTGCCACACCTGTGATTGCCCTCGAAGGGCTATCCGACAGCCGAAGAGAATCGACATGACTTACGCCTAGGTTGCGTCTTCGCTTACTTCAATTCAAACATGCCCCACGATAGCCGAGTAGCACCGTTTGATGTATGAAATACCAAAAAATTTGTGCTAAGTGCTTTTTGCAAGATAATTAGATAGCACTCGAAATCTTGGAACAGAGTCAACAGTCTGTGAGTCAATTCCAAAAAAGATGGTCGTGTTTGCCATTTCTGGTGAGAGTAGGAAGAAAAAACTTTTCGAGCAGTGAGCAAATTTTACTTAACGAGCTAACTTCAAGAAATTTAAAGAAACATCTCATAGAAGTTGCAGTTCTAGGAGCTCTTAAGGACCTACATACGTATAGAGCGCCGATAAAAAATTCCAGGAACTGTTATTCACTGCGACATTATCATAGTCTATCGAAGGTTGGAAGACCATGAAAGTTGAGCCCCATTTGACCAATAACACGATGCGGGCACTATTGCAAGATGCGGGGGCATTATGGTGATATTGTGTTTGAACCCGCGTAAAACATAAAAGTTTTGGTACAATCGATCTGAACTCTAAGCGATGTAAGAGAGACTACAGAGTGTGTGAGCTATTTCCATTTTCCCCGAACTTCCTGCCCCCTTCTGGAGATGAAGGATCCTCTCGCTATATTGCGATAGCGCCCACGCCTACGCTAACACATGCTCTTCGTGAAAACAGAGAAAAAGGAAAGAAAAACGTTTATGACACTTCCAATGGAACCCGTGGAGCCGCATGTTACCACTAGCCACTTTAATATTTTCAAATCATAACAAAGCGTTTCCTAATTGAAGGCAAACAGAGCGCTAAATGTGGATCTTTTATTTCACGTGTGGACGTGTTTCCTTTTCAGCGTTTTCATTCTCGTTCTCCACAACGCGGTCTTAAGCCACGCCCATTTTACCGACTTGCTTTAGAAACTTGAGTTTTTGGAAACTTCTTTTCAAAAAGAAGATCTTCTCTACGCGGTGCCTTTAAGTAAGTATTCCAGTCACAAACAGTTGAACGATGAAGGATAGAGCATTTGATGTTGAATTCTTTTCCTGGCATGAGCCACGCATGTCACATCCATTCAGAATTGTAGTAGCATTTTGAAAGCGATGCGGTCTCTACAAAGACATGCGCGGTTCATCCAACGTACAAGTCAGTGTTTCTATTGACAAGTCTGATACTAATTACCAACATCAGAAGATTGAAAGGCTTTGTTGGCCTGGACAGCACACAACTCAGGGCCTGGACCTCCAACCTTGCCAATGTCAAGAGATGTAGTAGTTATGGTTCGGCTACACCTACACAAGGAGCACAGTTACGACCACATCGATTGGTCACCACGAATTGGAACTTAATCACATGGTAATTGCACGCCCTGTTTACAACCATGATGGTAAGTGCGTTTGGACCAGCCCTGACCATTATTCACAGAGCGCGTGAAAAGGAAGAACAGGTCTTTCTGCAGTCCTCTCAAAACAAATATTCGGGAGTCTTGATTAGTCCATTACTTTGAAAAAATGAAAAGCAGTCTAACAGATAAATTATGATAAATGCAAAGTATTCGTCGACTTGACTTCAGAAAGGTAAAGAAGCCTCTTGAATCGTTACTAAATTTCTATAGAGCTAGAAAGTGCATTAAAGTAACAACCGCGGTTTAAATTGGTAGGGTAACAGTTGTCGAGAATGGAATTTTGGATACCGTGTTGGCAGAAAATGGAAAAGCAAGCAAACAAGTTGTCGACGAAGCCCTTCAAAAAGCAACCACTCCCTTCTTTGAAATGCGACAGTGCGCGTCCGGACGAGTTGCCCAAACCTGCGTGCTCCATGGCTCCACTAACCCGTGCGTATTTCAGTTATCGCTACGTCGTAATCCACGTTGCGTGTCATGTGGTGCAGGCGAAGTATCTCGTCTACCAGCTCAAACTAGTCGTCATTAGCTCACTTTGCAAGGTCCAAGCGCCACAGCTGCGCACTTTCGAGCTGCGACCGTTGTTATACTCGCGGGTTACTCTATCCTTCCCGCAGAATAGACCTTTCGATACCCTGGATTGTTGCGTCAAGTCAAGTAATTCGAATTTAACGTTAAGTAGCTCAAACTACCTAACCTTAACTGCACGTTATCGATTAACCCAACTTTAAAGTATGTGTACGGCTCCCGTATCAATTTGCGCAAGAACAACTGCAGGTAAATCGCAAATGCCTGCACAGACACATCTGATATGAATGTCATCTATCGAATAAGCACGCACTGACACAGACAATAGGGAGATAACACGCGATGTGTTGTTCCTACTTCACTAGTGAGAGAAAAAACTCTGCACCTTATCAATTAACTGGTAATATTCATTTCCACTTTGAAAATTCTAATCCATACGAAAATATAACAATGAACTGCGCTACTGTAGCTGAGAAAAGGGACTGGTCAAGGGTCCTCTTTCCCGCTCGTCCGCGTTCTCTCACCGCGAGCGACAACGTTGCACAAGCAAAGCAAAGCATCCACCAGACAGGCCATGGAGGAGAGGGAGGGGGGGGGGGCGGCGTCAGGCAAAAGGTGGTTCAGCCACATACCATGCTTGAGAAGCTGGAATGACGAGATGAGAGTAGGTAACAGAAGTTATAGGCACCATTAAAGCGAGAGGTTACGATGAGGTTGGGTTGGAGTTACAGTGTAAGTGGGGATGCTGAATAATGCGACAATAGCGAAAAGAAGCAGAAAAATCCCTCTAGAACAGGCAAAATAAGGCCTCTTTCCCTGCCCGTTGACCATCGACATAGGACGATCTAGCAACCTAGTGAGAAGTCGTTTTCACGCGATATTATGATAGCCATCATCAGGCCAACAAACACCATGCTCTGTGATAACGCTTTCCACACAAAAGTTATATGATACGGCCGCTTGGAGTGGATTCCCTTTCAAAATGATAATTGAACGATGTTGCTGCTGGCAACCACTGATAGGCGGATCTCAGGCGGAGGCGGAGCTCAGGGAGAATTGGCAAAACCAGCGTTGTGCAACTAGAGCACCTTGGGCCACGAAAAGATCACATATCGCATCCTGGCCCCTGACCACTGCTTCCACCAATACATTTACTTCCATGCCGCATCCACCCTTTTTCGTAATCTCTCGCTTTAAGGTGAGGTGGCGCTAGCGGTAGGGCAGATTAGATGGCGTAGGGGGGAGGGTGGTCGAAACAAAACTTCCAAAATATTTTAAAATTCTCACAAAATTTCGATCGTTCGGAAATTTTTTATGCACTAGGTACTACTTTCTACCTCCCTTTCCAACTGCGACACTTTTTGGAGAAACAAGTCAAAGAGGAGTTCGGTTGTGGGACCATAAATGGAAAATGAGCGCCCTTGCCAGTTTCCTCAGCATGTGGCTCACACTCTTCAACTACAGTAGCGGCCAATCAACAACAACAATAACAACAACAATCAAACAGCGAATAACAACAAAATAAAAATAAAGATAACGAAAAATAGGCAAAAGTACAAAAAAACCGAAGGAAAAGTTGTTTCTATATCAAAACTCTCCATACGAGGACAAAGACCTTATCGTTTCTCAGACTAACCCAAGCGGGTCATCAATAACACTTGATACAGCCCCGCATGCGATGCGAGACTAAATTTATACATTTGTTGGAAAGAAAATAATAAGTAGCGGTTAAAAAAGAACAGGAAAATGGAGAAAATCGGAAGGCAAAAAAAAAACAGGAAGTGGAGTCAAAATGCGACTAGTCGTCATCAATCACTGCAAGGTCCTTCTCGATCGCTTCCATACGCTTCTTTTGTTTTCGATTCGCCACACGGCCACCACTGAACAAATCATATGATATGGATGAACATAAATATCTCAATCCAGAACACATTAAACATTTAATCTATTAAACTTTTTACAGCGAAATGGGTGCGTTGCGGCATCGATCATATTATCAAACCACGTGTTGTTCAAAAAGTTTGATAGGCGTCCATGCATGGAATAGCTTTAACCGTCATCCTTACAGGGTCACTGCATGACCAGGAAGGTTCTTCACGTCGTGCCCAGCTTCTACAGAACCGCACACCTGCGCGACCGTGGCGACATGACTTTTGCTAAGCATCGTTCAGCACCTTAGGTGTCCCGTTTGCCTTTCGACGTATATTTCTCTTTCTTCGAGTTGCGACCTTATCATGGAACCCTAATTCCGTTTTAGTCGCTCCCTACTGAGACCACCACCGCCCATAGGTGCTTCATGCTGACTGAGAACTCATCTAGATCATTACAACTACAGTTCTTCTTAGTGCAAGGTTCGGTCAAAATTTCAAATAACAAACGAAATTATTCTGAGAAAACACGCGCACTCCCGAAATACCCAAAATACCCACGTGGTAACATGACCTCTCTACACAGTGTAAAGCGCGCTCAAACTCCCCCCCCCCGGTCGAAAAAAAAAATTAGAAAATCTAGAAGACAGCTAAGCATTAGTTACTGGACCACGTCAATACACGGCTATATTCAAGTATGGTCTACCAAACCTACCTTAACAATCTGGAAGAATATTCCGCATAGGGAAAATTAAAAACAGTGACTGCCATAAGTGCCACACCGGTCCCATATGACCACCAAAGCGTGTCACCCTATGGTACCACGTGTTATCAAGGTATCAGGCGCCATACTCCAATCCAGATTCTCATCATTAATTTTCAACATCACCGCATTTATCTTCTCCCATTCAGCAGATTACTAGGTACTGAATCACTCGCTCTGCAGGCGGGCAGAGCAGTACATTGCAAAAAGCTAACGCTACTGAAGGTCACACCAAATCGAAATAATACTTTGGCCCGTTATTCCAACCACGTGCTGCTACATTAAAATATTATCAATCTTCCCTTCTAATCGGCCACATGACGGTCTCGCGTTACTTCCTGCCAAAACTAGATTTGAAAGGTCGCTTTGCGGTTAGTTACCTGACGTGACTTTACCAGATATGCCCCTCTCTCAATCAATCATTCCATAAATCCCTCACTCTGTCATCAGG
>KZ350191.1:11134-24014 GCA_002352805.1 Teladorsagia circumcincta | reverse complement strand
AATCTTATCTACTCTAATCTATGTAGTATTGTTTACCGAAAATGGCTGCTACCCTACTGGCTCCCGTTTCTACTATGTTGACTATGTGGCCGGAAGTGAGGGCTATATCGACAAGGGTTTTGACAACTGGCTGGCCTATCTAGGTATCCCTATCTAATCGCATCCTCACGGCCTCTGCCATGGTGTGGATTAGACGTGAGTGCCCTTCCAAAACTTCTTCTAATTAAATATTGTCGCTTGGATAAAATGTTATGGGTGGCCCCTCCTAACTGGATTTTCACCTAAAATCATTTCAGTGCTGGCAATGCAGAAGTGGGAAGTTTAATCATGTAAGAGAGGCGAAACCTACTTACTATCAGCAGTCTAAAGCGTAACGGAGGTCCCTTCGATCTTCTTAATTCTAATCAGGTTTTTAGATGGTAACATCTGAAACTCTAAAGCTAGAAGTTGAGCAGCAGACAATGAATATGAGTAAGTACGCATGATTGAAAAATGTATTTCTTACACTGCATCACCTGGCCTATGGGCTGGATGACACGTTGCCTGTGCAAACTGGAAAATTCTACATAGTCGAGCGGAGGGTTACTGATGCACATGAATGTTGGTGCTATCGCAAGATAAAGGGGCATAATTGTGGCAATGCATTTAGAGCATCTCCTTGCCATTGAAATTGATACTGAGCATTAGGCGGGCGAGTGGAGACTCCAGGGTGCAACCCACCTGTCCCTATCAAAGGTGAAGTTCAGGTGAGTTACTCATGCATTCTATTATCCTTTGTTAGAGAGGTTGGGGAGGTACACCTACTGTACTGAGAACACGATAATCCCCACCCCACCGCACAGCATTTGTACCCGTTTTTTCTCCCTTTCTCGCTGCACTGCCAACAGGGGAGACCTGCTTAGAGACATGTATACTTCACGAATGTTTCAACTTACAGCTGAAAAGCATATTCCATTCTTCAGAAAACCCAACATAGTGGCTTGCACACAGACGGCATCATATCCTGGAAACACGAGCTCAATGGGGTCTTCAACCAAAGCTAATTTTGCATAATTTCTTGAATCGATTCACTGTTGGATAGCGGGAAACTATCCAATCTGTTTTCGATGGATCAGTTCAGGATGGCAATTGTACAAATCTTACTTCCAGTCACCTATGAGAAGACAGCTTCAGCAGCTTCAATTTTTCCCATTTGGGCCGGCTGTTTCTGCCGCTATCTCATGTGCCGCGCTCTCTCGTTTGAGACTCTCTATTACGCGCCCAATCTCTCATTGCCTCAGCAGAGAAGCATTACGATCTTAAGGAAGCACTGAACTTGAGCCCTTTGAAAGCATGCTTTTTTTCATTACTGCTAGCCCATTTCGTGTCAATACTTCACATTCATGTGCAATAACCACAACAGTTTTATCCTGGGACATGTCTCAGGACGCTGATCTGCTGAAGGGAGAGGTTTTTCTCCTCAGACAGGACATCCTTTCCACATACTTCCGTAGTACAACAAATCGTGCCCCTTTGATAATTAATAGCAAAAACTGCCCCCGCTAACTGTTCGGATGGTTAATACGCAATTCTGTGGCAGTGCTCGTTATATTGGTAATCCTCGGCAGATTATCGCGATCGACATCCGCTCCACATCACGTTCTATCAATCTATCCTAAAGTTCATCTCTTGGCCTTTATACCTTTACCTATCGGTTTGCTGTACAATTCCCTTTCCTATGTGATGCTGTCATCCAATGCTCGTCTTTTCTTGTGGTTCAACCCGATTTTCTCTCGACTCTCTCTTTCTCGACTCTCCAACCCGATTTTTTTTAACACACCCATGAGCTCACCTTTCCAGCCTGATAGATTACACAACTTTGAAGAAACTCATCTCAACCACTCTAAAGTCCCATAAAGTGAGCTATCATTCTTTAACCATGGATGCACACTTTTTTGTTCGGCAAACCTTTTTTGGCAATAAATAGTATTTAGTGATTCTTATTTTAAAAACAAAACAATTCAGAAAAACACCTGTAATTGACAGTGAACAACAAAAAAGTAGCTAGTTAGACAACGAAGCTATACTGGTAGTGCTCACTATGCCGAGCGTACTTAACCCTTTGACGACGTATGGCCCGCCAACGGACCACGGCAGAAATTTCCTCAATTTCTTGGCATTTTGTTAGTCTAGTCCCTCGTCAAAACTTCAAGCAGTAATTGGCTAGGGATCCCTTCTGGAACTCCACCCATAGAATGGTCCGAAAACTGCTTATGATCAGTGCAAAAAGAAAGGAAAAACACTTGTCGTGGGGCCACGGTCGCACCTCACGAAAAATGCGCGCGGTCCCAGGCGCTAGACAAGTTTAGAGCGCGCAGTCGTCAAAGGGTTAAATTTGGGCTTACTTATGAGATTCAAGAGAGTAGAAAGTTGCCCGAAGCTCAGTGAATCACTATCCTAGCGAATAGCCATGAGAACCTGAAAACCTGCTGAATCACCTTTTTTATTCTTTATTCTACGCCCATTGTAGCTACTTCTGCTCCTGTTGTCTTTTTTACCCAGGGGTTTCTGTTTTTATTGATTTTCATCCGCAACCTGGGTTTATTCATTCGCTACTGGTTTAACCTGCCGTTCCTGAACATACCAAAATGGCAGGAATGGTTTTTTTTTATGTCCGCGGTGGCGCCGGCTTAAGAGATTTTCTGTCATCGAACGATCGTACCCTAATCGCGAACGCTTTCAATATCCGCGTTTCAGGTACCCTGCTTCTGGCTAACTTCGCGTTACCAGTTAAGCTTCACGAGTTTTGTTCTATTTATGCCTGATTAACGTGAGTTCTTTTTTTCACCCATTCCATTATTGTAGCCTTCAATGAGCGTTCTCATTTCTTTAGTGGAGAAGCAGAGGTAAAGCAGTAGCGGAAGGTTATTTCCCAAAACAGTGGGACCAGAGCTTAGTAAAATAAACCTGAGTACCCTCTGGTAGGGCAATATTTCCCAAAACAGTGGGACCAGAGCTTAGTAAAATAAACCTGAGTACCCTCTGGTAGGGCAATCCAATTGGCAGCCTAAGTTTCTTGGAAGAGCGTTTTCTTGAACGTCGTTGTGAGCCTTCACCTCTCCACCTCCACCACGAGGATTGTTCTGTAGCTATTTGGAATCTTTCCCAAAACTAATTGCGTCAACCTTAATCGAGCTGAGTCGAGAATCTCGTAGGGATTCATCAGTTTGAGTCCTCCTTACAGCGGACCCTGCGACTGGGCGGGACTAACGCTAAGGAGAAGAATAAGAAGAGCTCTTCGTGCACATTCCTCTCCAGGATGGTTGATTATTGTTAAATCCACGAGGTTCTGGAGCACATGTTTGAATCTATTTGAATCTTCACGTTTTGGCTTGCCACGTGATCCGCAATGCAGTGATGCATTCCTGGAATCCTGGGGCCCTATGTAATCCAGCCCAGGAAGAGGGGGACGGCAGTTCTATCAGATCCTCTTTGTCCACTTAACCAGAATGGCCTCAAAAAAAGGGGGGGTTCAGTTGTGAGGTGTGTACACTCTACACTACATACTTCATTTGAAAACCCAAAACGTGCTGAAACACAGGAAATTCATGGGGGATGTCCACATTCACTTTTTGACACCTTCGCAATTGATCAGGTATTAGTCGATTCTGCATTCCTCTGTGATGAAAAGGTTTTTTTTTTGATAGTGAAAATTTTATCGAGTCGAATTTTCAACTGACTCGTCGCCTTTGAAGGCTCGGAAGCATTTGGAAATTTTGAACGTGTTCACTGCTGAATTTGACTCTCGTCATCCCTTCGGTTCGTGGGCGGAAGTAGTGCAGGGGCAAGTGGCGCTGCTTACCACGCGCGCGGTCCGGGATCAAGTCCTGGCTCGTGCGTCGTCCAGGTCAACCAAGCGTTCCATCTCTCCGGGTCCGTTTAATTGGCAACAGATGTGTTTGAATGGGAAGACGAAAACACTGGTTTGTGCATCGGCTGCCCCCCCCCCCACCCCTAAGTTATTGTTGTTCAGTTAGTTCACTACGAATGTGCAAATGGAATCACAATGCGTGGTTCATTCTAAAAAGGGATTGATCAATGTCGAATGCTTTATCCTTTTCTTACCTCTTTGGTTTGAGTTGTGACTGTTAGGTTTTTCGGTTGGGAGTAGGTCTGTGTGAGCAAATAGGTTTCATTTGAATTCGAAATGCTTTCAGGCTTTCTAAGAAAACGCATCAAGAAGGAATTAGTCGAACTGTCGACTCACTAAAAGTTTCCTCATGAAATCCTGTTTGACACAGAGGAATCAACTAGCATTCTGAGGGGACTTTCGTCCTATCCCTCTAGGCTAAAGATAAAACACGCCGCGAATTCCAGTGAATGGCAGGGTCAATCTACTTCTTACCCACCTCACCTGCTGATCATTTTACACACCTAGCAGATATCGTAATAGAATATCCCACACATCAAAGATCACAAAAACTGGCCTGTAGGATCAATCGCATTAGGGTTCGACACATCGCCCGTCAGACAACCTTAACCATTTTTTCACATGATCCCGAAATAATCCGACAAAAGCTGTTAACGACTTCGTTATGTAACAACTGTATGAGATTGAAACTGAGCAGTGGTTCTACTTGCTCATTGGAATAAATTCTCCATCCGCATAGACGTGAAATTACCTTCAAATTTTCTTGAAAAATTTCCTCAGCCATTTCAAATAATGGCCGTCGACAAACTTTGACCTCAAAAGTGAAATCCTTGAAGTGTCTAATACTGTCACATTTATAGTGTGTTGCATTGACTCCAGCAATTAGCACCTATACATCTAAGCTAGCAGCCAGGCCAAGCCACCACTCCATCGTTCCGGTGTCAGTCAATTAGCAAAACCCTTACCCGGGAAGATGAAAACACTGACTTCTACATCGCTAGCATCATTGTATAGGCTTACCGCATTTAAATGTCACTGCGAGTAAAGAGCGCGGCGCATCTCAGAAGAACTGATCAAGTGATGATCCGCTTGGATGTAGCATGCAGGGACTATTATAGTTCAATGCGAGCCGCTTGTGATCCGAGAGATCTGTACTGTTCATCTAATTTGGATTCAGCTTAAGGATGCACGGGTTTTTTGACACTGCACCTGATGCAAAGACATATTAGCCTTGTTTGTTTATGAATCACCATCGTAGTCACGGTTCTGCGGTCACTGGCTTTCCGCCTTCTAGTCAAGAAGCAGGGTCTTATAGCGTCGGTGGGACGAAGGGCTATCCGTTCTTATGGTTCTTCTTACATTCAGCACGCAGGTGATTGCTGACCGCGACACGATGTCATCCAGATTTCCCATTGTTTGATGACGATATCGCTTCGGTGCGTGAGAGAGGAAGCTAACGCTGTCACTGGCGTTCGTCCAATCCATGATCCAATCTCCGTTGGGAGAGCCGACGCCCCTTGCTATAATAGCGTTCGCGTAGGGGATCTCCCTGAGGACATGGCTGTTGAGTTGAAAGTGAATATGGTTTTATATTACAGCCATTCAACTGAAGTGCAACCTCCACTCCAGCTATCCTTATATGAAGGTGATCTTCGCGCGTAACCTTGCAGGGGCTCATTCGAACCTACTACGGCTCACCCTACTTGACCTTTTGTCATTACAGTACGAGAAACAGCAGAGGCTCCTAATTCTCAAGAAAAATTTGAATCGAGCTAAAACCGCATCTCGGACGGGGTTCCAGCTCTCTGCATCTGGTTTTACATCGACCATATAGAAAGAGGTGTATTGGGAAGTGGCGCCACTTTCCGTGCATATGATTCAAGAGTCAAATCTCGGATCGAATGTCGCGCTCCTGCGACGAACCCTTGAACAGTTCTTTTCTGACCGTCGGGGATGGGGATATGTCCTCAAGGTCGGAGACCAAACCCCGTCTTGGGTAAGAGGAGCCATTCTCGCTCGGGGCTTGTTGGACCCAACCCCAGGAACACGACAAAGCTGTGCTACGATGTAAGAATTGAGCCAACAAAAAGAAAGAGCAACGAACGGTAGTATATGACTGGTACCAAAAAACACAAGATGAAAATAGCTGCAGTGGACAGAAACTCTGTATTCTAAAACAAGTTGATTCGTAGCGGCAAAGCTAACGGAGTACAGACGAGCTAAGGAGCTTGTCAGACATTCAGTTAGTGATGAAACCAGTAAAAGCTCAAAAGGTAAGAACCATTCGCATACGACGGCCAGGGAAGTATGCGCTACAGACTTCACAACACAAACGACGACAGCCTCCAAGTGAATGTGTTAACCTGTGGTTTGAAGTGATTGCTGATAGTAGGTAAATATGGTTGTAATTCAGTTCTTCACACTGTCCGCATTGTCCGCAACGGCGCAAATTATGAAAGCATTCTGGGAAGGATGATCAAGGGCACAGACGCAAAGCACTCAGCCTCGGTCTTCTCCTTGAGATGGGTCCCAAATTCCTTAGAATCTTGGTGGCATCTGAAAAAAATTTTGCCTCAAAGGAGAACCCGATGTACAAGCCTGGTTTTGTCTTCCCAGATAAGAGTGGTACCTATTGACCAACATCGGGGTGATGAAAGGCTTGGTTGGCACAGACGAAAGTTGACCTCTAGACCGTGCATGTGGCATGTGTGGCTGCTAGTCATCACACAGCCTTCGCCCATTTGCTTAAATATCTAGTCAGAATTAAAATACATTTTTAGACCGATGATAGTGCTCTTACTACTACTGCTGTTACCTTTGGCGAGAACAGAATCATGTTCGTATCTAGGCGAATGGGCGGAATGGAGCCGATGGACCGATTGTCCAACGGACTCAAGTTCCATGATGAATTTCCGAACGAGGATACGGTAATTCTACTTCCATTGATGGGCGTGAGACTGTTTATTCTCTCGGTTACTGCTTGAACTTTTTTTTAATTCAGAAATTGCTTACAACGACCGGCAGGGTGCACCGTGACGACCGCGTACACCTGTCCGTGAGTACCCTTTTTTGATTCCTATTGTTTTTATTGGTTGAAATTCGAATATGCTAAACCAGAACTTACTGAACAAAAAAGCTGTTCTAAGTCTAAGAGCGACATTTTCACACCCAAGGGTCTTTTCGTAGTAGCCTGTTTCATTAACAGGTTCATGTATGGTCTGGCCATCTCATTCAAGAGTACCTTTCTGATTTGCAAAACCCTTTACATCGGGGTGAAAACCGCTCGAGGAAACGGCAACGGTTCGTCGAAGAAATTCGCCCGTTCTTTACGCTCTCCCGCGCGAACATTAACTCTCGCCGCATGCAAGCCGTCTGTGCCCTCCGCTCGTGCGTTAATTCTCAACACTACTCTCGCATAGCAGAGAGCCATGGCTGAAGAATTCTTTGACCGCTGTTCACCCTGCTTCATATGATGATTTCACCGTAATTTTTCGAACTGTCGGGCCCATAATTGGGATATTCGATCGTTTTCTGTGATTTGTTGATTATATCGCCTTCCATTCTGTTTTTAAAGCGATTGTACTTTCCGGACAACAAATGAAGTACTGATCAGCCACGCTGAGAAAATAAGGAAGACCTTTGTGCCTGATGTACAACAGGCGACATGGACATCATTCCAAATTAGAAATGTGATTTTGTAGCATGGACAAGTAGAGAAGAGAACTACCAAAAGCCACTCTCTCATAAGCGGCCTCTCCAAAAGTTTTTCACACAGACCGCAGGCGGAGAGAAGGCGGGGAAGGGGGGAGTAAGTGGATACCGAGATTTGATTTGAACACTACAAGCACAGCATCTCAAAGCGTCTGATGATCAAATTGTCCAGCAAGGTCAAGTCATGAGGAATAAACTGTGAACGATAGCGACGGTGATGGAAAAGCAGACTGATGGAGGTTCTGTAAATCCTAGCAACGGGCTTATGGATTTTCTACGACCTTATTTCCTCAGGAAAATCACCAAGCCATCTCAAGTGGAGGCGAGTTTTGTAGGTCTGTAAGTACTCGTCGCCGATAGCCAATAGTTTCTGATTCTTATAGTCGATAGATGGACGTGATGAGGGGCTTGTTTACAGCTCAGCTTACAAGAGAAAGCTCCCGAAATCGTTCACCTACCACCTCTATTTGTCTGCCACCCTGTGCAGCGATAACATCGCTGGTGCCTTCTATGGATATCGGCACTGCTTCACACCCTCTCCGTCGAGTTTCGTCTTCATTTTTTCAGACATATTTTCTAGTTCAGGTAGCTTCCAACGGTGTAGCACATTACAACCCACCTTACTCATCATTTCTAACATCTTCGGTCTAACCTAAACATTCCCATATTATTTTCAATGTCCTTCCATATCTCTGAAGTTTGAACTCGATCTGCTTGCACAACGGGGATCCTGGCTCAACTTCTGGCTTTAATCGCTTGCCTGAACTGCTCTTTGTGGGCTCTCCTCATTATGCTCTCCACAGCTTCCGTGCCGAATTCAAAGCAAACTGACAAAGTCGACTTTCATACCGTACACGAGAACTGATCGTGAGTTATGATATGCCTGATCAGAACATTTTATGTACTTCTTCCCATAGGATTGTTTTTATCCCCTCTTATTTTTCTGGATACGACACATTTGAAGAAAAATCTTTTGGTATTGTCATGCTGTGATATGGAGTATAATGGATGCTTTTCTGCAATGGAGCAACCTTCCGTTCCAATTCTCACACATTTGATGTAATAAAAATGTCGTACAGTAATACCATCTGCCCTCCTTCTATGATTTTACCGTTAAACTTCTTCCCGGCGTGTCCTGTGACTCCGACACCCGACTTGTAGTTGGCTAGACGGAGAAGTTTCTGAAAATGGTGCGCTAAAAAATTAAAGTCGAATTACGACATGAAACCAGTTCTGCTTTGCAGCGTTCAAAGCTGGCGATCGTACGTGCGATTAGGTTATTAGGCAAGTAAGGCTGCTTTCATACTTTGCGCAGATGCGGACGTTGCGGTCGGTAGGGATAGTGCGAACAGCGTCAGCACGCGCTCTGGCGCATGGCACGTACATGGCGAACAGTCGGTAGCCCTCGATCGATGATTTCAATTCCACTACACTGTCCATTTTTCTAATGTTTTGTATGATGTTCGGCGTTCATCCGTGTTTTTCCGGCTCAGACTTATTATTTTTTATGTTGATCAATATTTTTCAGTTGTCCCTGAACGAGTAGCGTTGTACAGTTGCACCTGAAGGAGCGGTAAGTCACAGGCGAGGTAATGAGCAAAAAATTTCATACAAAAACAATAAGTTTTGAGTCAAAAAAATACGGACGAAAGCAAGACGGCACAAAAAACATCATAAATAAACACGACAACATATTGAGACTGTCCACCCGACAGCGCCGTCAGCACCGACCGCGCCGACCGCACGGTGCGCACCGGCGCAAAGTATGAAGGCAGCCTAAGCGACCAGAAAAGTAGGCGACTACAGATAAGAAAGAATGCGCATCGATTTTTGGCTCCGCCACCGAGTGGTTGTTCAATCGTCTACTCGTCAATTCGTCTACTTGCACACCAGCCTAAGTCCCCTTATCGCATAATCGATACGTATACCTTTCTTTATGGACTAATCGCCTAACACATGTACGTCGCCAACTCTGAACGCTGCCTATGAAGTTATCTATGTATTTATATACTTCAGTTCCTTGTCAATCAGCTTACCTCGCACATAAATTGAATCGTTGCCATTGTATATGACATAAAGTTGTGAAATGCTTTGGTAGACAAATTTGTCTCCTGATTACAGTGGCACCTATTCCGAGGTCACCTATTGTGAGACTGCCTCGACCGGCAGACCGGCAGCGCAACCAACTGCTACTCCACCACCAGATCGAGGTTCGTGGACTGAGTCTTTAAGGGCGATGTCAGACTTTGCGAATCGAGTGTTTCGCGAGCGTCTGCGGTCGCGTTGCATTCAACAAATTGAGCCACTCGCTGCACGCGGCGAATCGCTCGATTCGTAGAGTCTGAAATCAGCCTAGAGTACATGAACTTTCCACGCAATATCCGACAATTTCAGCAACAACACGTCTACCGACTGTGCCTGCAATCATCACAACTGTAGCTACGCCACCTCTTAGTAAGTCCATCTGATTGCTAGCAGAAGTTGTGGGTAAATTTTAAGTCTGTCTCTCATCCGTGCGGTCCGAGCTCGAGAACGTGCACCGTAACTCCCAGATTTTCCATGAAATTCTTTGAAAGCTAATGTCACCCTTTCTTTTTACCTATAAATCCACTATTGCTGACAACTTTGATTTCAGCAACAATTCCGATAACGACAAGGACGATATCTACTTCGACTAGAGCGCCTGATAGAAGCCCGTCTGGCTTACCCATAGAAACAACCAGAGTTCACCACGCAGAATCCACAACAAGCTTCAACATGGAAACTTCAAGGGCTCCAACCTCTGATGTGAGCTTTGAGGTCACTCCCAGAGCTGGAGGAGAAAGTACCGTTAGGAATGACGAGACATCTGTTGCGGACTTGAGTGATCGTACCGAACCGATGGGCACGATGCCAACTGAAACCATGACCGCATTGCCGCAAGAAAGCACACCTAGGATGGACTTTTCAAATCCCGCAGAACCTCAGGAAACCACTGATAGATCGATGAGTGACATCACAGAACCGATGGGCACATTGCCAAACGAAAGTAGTCCTCTTTCGTCGGACGAGACAACAGTTGCTGTTGATCCTACAGACGCAGAAATACCAGAAGAAACTACGGATATGGAGCCGACCGAAACACCTGGTTTCAGTGATATGCCGGAAGAAACAACTGATGAAGGGATCACTGAAACTCCAAATATAAGCGAAGGACCAGAAGAAACCACTGACATGGAGATGACAGAAAGTCCGATGAATACTGACATGCAGGAAGAAACAACTGGTAAGCGGTAGTCCTATAAGTTTTACAGTCAAAATGTCCCAAGTACATGGTATTCTGATATTATAATACCCAAATTTTTATCAGATAACGTAATTTGACTCTTTAGGTCATTATGACTTATCATGCATTGTAAGATCTCAAGAGGCTCGCAGAGATCTCGCGGTTGAGTAATTGAAGAAATCATCCTATAGAAGATCACAGCAAAAGAGACGCAGTAGTGGTAAGAGGTGGTTACTGAAGTAGGAAACAGAAAAGGGAAAAAAAGTCTCTGAGAAAGGTCTGTTGCAAAGTAATCGACCTCAGAAAGATGAAATCTTGCTTGGCTTGGACGGGTGTGAGACGAGATTTAAAGGCACGCTCCGGGATTAGACATGTTCCAAACTCGATCGTAGAATACAGGCAAGCGAGCGTTGTTGTCCCACCTTTGCGGCTCGAAAGCGCGCGAGAAAGACGCCAGCAGTTTGGTGGAGCCGCAATCCTCACCTTGCCAGCAAGCCCCGCTACCACTGCCCGCTGGCACGTGACGCTGCAAGCAGAGTACGGCCGCAGTTGCGGCATGTTAGTTTTGCGGCTCACTGTAATTAGCGCTGAAGCAGCTAGAGCTAGTCGTTCGTTAAACTCGTCCGACTACGCGCCTCCCCCATCCCAGAATGGAGTACGGCTGGAAAAGAGGGGTGCCTTGTTTGGGGCGTGATCAGTTTCTATAGATTCCCTTTTTTTCCCTGACCACTTTCCACCCATACCTTCATTATTGGACGCGATTGGGCATCCATATTATCTCGCGCCTGCCTTCCAAGGCAAAGGTCGGGTTCAAGTTGAGGTATTATGGCGCTTGAAACTAATTCAGAAATGTGCAATAGGACGGCATTGAAGAAAAAACGAAAGGAAACCGTCGAGAGGCCCGAAAATAGAATCTCCTCTTCAACAGCAGCGAAGATAGGGCGTTCATAGCAGGAAGACATGCCCGAACGAGTTTTTCGGGCGTGCTGGCGATTGCGGCTCCGTGCCATCAGTTGATACAGCACTAAACCTAGCTGATTTCAAACCCTATGTCATCCTCATCATCTCCTGCTGTTGGTGGTCATAGTCAACTCCGGGCGGCTATAGCTAACAATACTTCCCGAAAGCTTTATTACCGTGCTGTTCCGAAATCCGAACATGGTGCCATTTCCAAGGGTGCGTGACTACCGCAAAGTCAGGGAAGTGATTGGCTTGGTCGCGTAATCCTGACCTTTGCCTCTAACCTTATGAAGGGGCAGCGTCACTTGGCAATACGGTACCTTCGCGCTGCAAAATGCCAAAATACGGATAGAAAATTTTGAGTGCGGTCATGCATAATTGAATGTTCGTCATCTCCTGTGATTAGAGCACTTTCAGGTATGCTGGAAACCACCACAGGAAAGGGTGAGTCATTCAGTTATTGGTTTTTATGTTCTGGTCAAACTTTTTCTTTTTTTCTAGCACAACTATTTGTTTGTACAGAACGGTGAGAATGGAGTTGGAGAGGGCCACTCTATAGTGCTCTGCGTCTCTTGTGTAGTGATATCCCTAGCTCTAATGATAACCGTTTCATCTTATCATCAACACGCTCACGAAGTGGTTTTCTGATAAGAACTGGTGGAATGTCCTACTCCTGCACATTCTATCCAGTTCTTCGCACATGGTCAGGGGTCCACCTACACTAGAGCTGTTTCTCTACTGCTCCTCCCCCCTACTTGTCTCAGGATCGCTTGCCCCTCCATTCAAGGCTGATTCAGCCGGTCCTTATCACGAGTGCTTCAATCTCTCATTCATAGTGTGCGTTCATACCCTGATCCTAAATATTGAAGACGCAAAACAGAATGAAGTGGCTTCCTCCAACTCCATTTTCACCGTGCGGAAACTATGATCTTAAAGCAACAGTCTCAGCAGGGTCGAAGTGGGCGTGGCGTACACCTCCCTCGCCTTGCCAGCCGTGGAGATTCGTTCACGATCACGATTTGCATCGTGAATCG
>KZ350190.1:5020-15167 GCA_002352805.1 Teladorsagia circumcincta | reverse complement strand
CCCCCCCCCCCCGTCTACGCTGTGTAATGGATGCAAAAAAAAACAAGATTTCTGTAAGCCCTGTTATTGGCCGTTTCAAATTATCGAACCAGCGACGAAATTGCTGTCATACGAACGCGATTACTGTAGGAAATCTAGCACATTATGTCTCCCCTTTTGGCTTATCATTATAGCGAGTATCTTTTTAGATAGTTCATAATACTCAAAGAAACACGAGAGCAAAAAAAATGCTACAGCGAAATTTCATTCACGAAGTTCACGTCAGGGCGCTTGCATAGTCGGTGGGACGACAACAACGATCGCAACTGTCTGACTCTCTAACTGCAGCTAATCGTCGAATACTCAGGCAAGTCCGACGAACGATACGCACCCAATGCTGTGCGACAGTTACGATCGTTGCTGTCGTCCCACCGACTATGCAGGCGCCCCCACCTGTAGGAGAGTGTTGCACAATTCTTCAACAGAAAGGGGGGTGAAACTCGGGTTCGGGGGGGCACGCGATGGTGCGGCCCTCTACTCGTCTGCTTCTCCAAGGCTTAGTCCCAGGACAGCTACCCTTTCGTCATCACGCGACAGTTTCGAAATACGCGCCATTGGACTAAGCCTTGGAAAACAGACGGAAGGGTGCCGCGCCATCGCGTGGCCCCCCCGAACCCGAGTTTCACCGAAAAGGGGAACTTCATAAAAAACCGAGAAGACACAGACTCGAAACAAGTCCATTAAGCAGTTTTAAAATTTATATAAGAACAAAAAAATGCAAAATAAGAAAGGTTAACATACCGGGAACCCATTTCTGTATTTTGATGGCGGTATCCTTGATTAGCACCCATTTTTTCTCCCACTTCCGCACCTTTTCTATGGAACTGATGACCTTCCGCAATTCGTCCTTTGTTCGATTTCTCGTTTCTGCACGGTGTGTTCGGTTTGCTGAGTACATATCTAAATTAGAATGGAGCTGTATAGCCTGTATAAGAAAGATCTAATGATGTAGAAATTATGATAAGACTACTGCGACGTGAGGAAGAACTTATAAGCGGTTCCATAGCGGAGTGAGGAAGAACTTATAAGCGGTTCCATAGCGGAGTGAGGAAGAACTTATAAGCGGTTCCATAGCGGAGTGAGGTTCTACTACATAAGGGGGAGGAATGTGGCACGACAGTTAGTGCCACCCACATATCCGAATTTTCGCAAGGAATGTAATCCTCATGGTGTGAGAGCTACTTTGCTTTCGCGTTCGATCCCATCTCGGAGCTCCCTTCGCTGCAAAAATGAAATTACTGTACGGATCACAAAATGTCGAACCACGTCCGCCTTGTTGGAACAGAGCAGACTGGAAAAGCAGAAGGGATACAGCTAATAACAAATGAAGAGCAGAAACAACAGTCTAATAACAACGGATCTCGGTATTGCAGGCTATGATGGAGGTGAGGGGCCGGAAGGTAGGCCCAATAAGGCCCTCTAATCTTACACAACTTCAACAAAATACTTTCTTCGAGAAGGTATCTATCTATCTAGTCATCACTTGAACTGAATGCTATTCTGGGTGCTACACAAGTATACTCTAGGTGCTACACAGGTATTGTGGGCGCGCCGCATTTTTTGAGCACGATAAGCGCGAAACGTGTTTAAGTGGGAGTGCAGCTCGCCACTATAGTGTGACGAGAATCAAGGAATTCGCGAGCCAGCAAAAGTGTAGCGGAAGGTGAGGGCAGTCACTTGACATGCGTGAAAAGCTGGGTGTACTCACCTCACTGGGCGGTTTAGGAACCACTTAATTTTTCCCAATGGTTCTGCCGCGATGATTAGAGCACAGACGATTACAGAGCGGTGAATGCCCTAGGACTAAGAATTGGTGAGGAGAGGGACCCGCGAGATAGCGCAGAGGCGGTTCAATGGGCTGAGTTTAAGTAGTCCGAAGACCCACAAGTGCGGTAAGCACGCCGCATTTTCTGGGTGCGGTGGGGGTGAAATGTATGTACCTACGTGGGGACTGCTGCCCAATGAAATGACGTGACGAAACGATATGAGAACTCACACATTCCAGCTTTTCAAGCATGTCAAGTGACCACTCACCTCCCCCCCCCACCCCCACCCACTAGATTGACCACACTCCACTTGGCTCAAGAATTCCCTCGATTCTTGTAACACCACAGTAGCGGGCAGCAGTCCCACGTTCATACATTTCGCGCCTACCGCATCCAGAAAATGCGGCGTGCTTAACGCATTTGTATAGTAACGAGTCCTCTCTGTTATCACCAGTTCCCTCGTGAACCACTCCATCTATTAGCATGGCAGTGTAAAATAGTTCAGTTTGAACTATGAAGCTACGGAAAGCCAACTGCAATCACAACAGTCCCACGACAAACGGTCAAATATTAAGAAAGAAGACGAGAGCCTGATTGGTATTTTTCAGGAAACTAGATGAAAAACCGTAGTAAGGCTAACAAGCCTACCAAAGCAGAGGAAACACCGAAGAAATTTATTTGGCACAGTGCCAACATCTAACGCCCGCAGCGTGGTTGCGATGCGGTTCGCGTTGGGGCGCATCTCCACATTTGTCCATGAGGTGACTTGAGCACCTTTAGTTTCCCACTAGAGGCTTGCGCTTATAGCCTTGTCTCGTATCCAAGATCGTTCGTCTTCTTGTTGGCAACAAGAGGGAGGAGGGGGAGGGAGACGTGGTTCTAACGCACCCTCTTCTTGACCACGCTTCTAAAAATGGAAGAAGCTAGAAGTTTGGAGTAATGCTGTAGTGGTCGCTTTGGAAGTCTTGCATTTGCTATCAGATGTCGAAAAGTGTTTTCACTCCTTTGGAATCATGGAATTGCAAAGCTTAGGAACTCATAATTGTCAACAACGATGCGCCAAACTTGAAGCGTGGGGCATGTGATTTACACCGGCGGGTGTGACCTGTGTTGTTTGGCGTGTCGCTCTAGCAATGCCTTTTGCATTTTCTTTTAAATTTATCAGCTGTGGTTGATACTTTTCCACATTTCCCTTGGGAATGCGTGTATATAGAATTGTTAGTGATGTTAGTCTACTTCTCATTCATTGAAGGGATGGTATGTACTCGATCTGCATCGAAGAATGAAGATGGATCGTCGTCAGAAGCGGTTTCAGAGACATCAACCACAAAGGTATGGTTGCCTTTGCAAAGTTTGCCCTCGATAGCTGTGTGTTGTGGATTAAAGAATCTATGAACCCTTCAGGGTACTGGTCTTTCATCATCGCGGAAATCGACTTCGTCGCGTCCGCGTCGTACGCAGTCCGAATCTCTAGATTTGTAAGACTTTTTGCACATTACATCGTTATTCAGCAATGTTAGCTTACAAGCCAAGCTTCCATTTAGGGATACAAGCCAACGCAGTAAGGATGGTGCTGGCGGTTTGGAAGGAGAAAGCGTGGGTTAGTAGATCTGAGTTCGTTTCGTCATGGGCCGGATTCAACCCTCCCCCGAGGGCTTGGAGTACGAAAATCCCTTCAAATTTTCCCTGTTTTCCCAATTGGAATGATCCTGATAAAGGGCCTACATTCAATGTTAGTATGTAGGTCAAATAAACATGCACTGGAAATGAAGAATTTATATCGTTAAAAACAAATTAATTCAAAGGGATTTTCGTCTTCCAACTTTTCGGAGGAGGATTGAATCTAGTCCCATATCTGTTTTTGGTCTGTTGTCCAAAGGTGGGACATCTATTGACACAGTTGATCGCTCTGCTATGAACAAAAGAGCACATTTTAGAGCCTGTCCTGTATACTGATGCTCTGAAACACCTAACGCAATAAGATATGTCATGTGTGATGAATTTTGAGCAGAATCTGACCTATTTACTGCGCCAATCCATTTTTCCCATGAGGATCCAGAAAAACTGCGCTATCGCAAGGGTGCGGTGCTTCACTTAGAATTAAGTCTAGGAGGGGGTCTACGGACTACTTGACATTCTTCTATGGGTCTGTCACTAATAGCTGAGAGCACAGACGAACGGCGGCTGGCTTGGCTCCAAATTTTAAGGAGGAAGGTGAGCGTCCTGGGACTAAGTCCTGTAGAGGGGAGGGACTCCGAGGTGGATGAGCCGACGACAGTGTGGCAAAAGTTTGAATTTGTGAGATACAGAAGCCTAGCTGTTGATAAAGGGTCGACAGATTACTTGAACTCTGTCCTTTAAATCATCTCAGTTTGATTCTTCTGCCTGCTCTCCCTCGCAGCTTCGCTCTCCAAGGCATAGTCCCAGGTCTTCACCTGTTCTTTAAATCGTCTGCGCTCTCCGCCATTCGTGGCAGGATTATAGACGAAAATTTAGGAAGTCCGTAAACCCTGATAAAGCGAGAGAGCGCAGACGAGAGCGTGGACTGAGGCAGCTCCAGGGACGGAGTTCAAGTACTCCGTCGACCCTAGGAGGGGGTGAGCAGCAAATTTGGGTTAGGCGATATTGTGTTTTTTGACACGTTCTGTTTAAGCTGTTTGAAGGCGTTGCAGGTTTTGACATTTCTTTCGTTAGCAGAGTGCAGTAGCAGATGTCCCCCATCGGACAGCAGACCCCTGCTATTTATAATCCTGGTCCATTGGGCTGAAAAGGGGTGTGGCTCACTAGGACAAAAAGCGACTTTCCCGCTTTTCGCACACGAAACTTTTTTCGCTGTGTGAACCCCAGATCTACCATGCTCAAGATTCGATCCTGTGTCCGCGCGCGAAAAGCCGAAAGTCACTTTCTGTCCTAGTGAGCCACACCCGCTGAAAAGTAACATGTTCGCTTTGTATGACAACAGCCACTATCACAACTAATCATATCTATTAAAGGGACATTTCCGGCAGCAAACACACCAATAACAACTCAAAGAAGGCCTAGAAGAAAGGTGAATTCCTCAATTCATGTTCCTCGGTCGCGGATCAGTTCGATAGCATCGCGAACCGTTCGCAATTGTATCATGATCTTTTAAAATTTTTGCAGCGATCATCCATTACGAGTCAACAAGCTGACGATGGCAGCAATATTGAAATCAGTTCTGAAGGTTCTACAGGGATTACTGAACAGCAAGCAGTTAGTGATTCGTTTGCACTTTCTTATGTTATGTCCATTATCTCCTCTTTTGGTCTTCGAAACACTTTATTTTGGTTCCTTTGTATGCCCAAATTGCTGCATACGCTTACGCTAGCTCTTTGCCGCTAGCTGTGTGGATTGCTGTGATTGTTTTCGAAGTCAATTCGCTCTATTAGTAACTAAAATCTGGAGTATTAGTCCGGGGTAGGTGTAGCTCCTACGTGTAGCTTGCTTCGATAAGTGACCATACGTAAGTAGCAGTGCGGGAAACATCCTCGTTTCCCTTCAAAGGTGGGGGGGGGGTTGCCAGGTACGACTCCAAACACCACCATCAGCCTTAGGGGGATCCCTTGGTACGAGCCTTCCCTCACACCGCAACCATCACCCCGGCCATCATGGCTCTCTCTAAAGTATTTAATTGCGACACCAGTCGACTCAAACTTGATCGGACGTAAATCTTAGCCCATTGGCGACAATGCGATTTTTTGCGTGTCTGCCGCGTGGGACCGCGCCTTCTCTGATATTCTCGAAAAATGCGATGTAATAGCGGGAACCACGCTCATTAAAAACGTTGGATCATGGAGCAAAGATTGTTAAGACTCTACAAGTCTCGTGACTTTGTGATAGTTTCCAAAGAAGGCATAAATCTTTTCGTTTAGCACAGGGGTGATTTCGGAGCAAGCCAGAAAAACATCAGTTCACCCCTTCAGAATAAATGAATCTGGATTCAGATCTCTTTGTGAAAAGTTTTATCAACACTTCAGCTAACTGCAAGCAAAAAGCCAGCTGAATACATTCTTTATGACAAGGTTTATTTCAAAAACCGCTCTCAAATACCCTTTGAATAAAACACCTACAAAGAAAACGGGGCACGGACCAGGATTACCACAAGTTCTACAACTTTTTCCTGAGTAATATGCCGTCGTAATAATTTTGGAAATCTTGCGCAGAAGAGTTATCTCTATGCTGCGTCCCCACATCGAGCCGCATTGTCCCACGTTGCAAAAAATGTGCGTCCCCACGTCGAGCCCAATGTCGCCAATGGGTTAACTGAATCTGTATTATGGGAATCTTCTGGGAACATGAAATTTATTGATTCAGAAGCTCGTGATCTTTTTTGATAAGTTGCAATACTTAGGCTTCTTCTTCATCGGTAGGTGGTTCCCCAAGCCAAGGAAAGGTTGCTTCTACTCCTAGCAGAGGCCGCAGACGTTCAGCTTCATCAAGTTTGGTAGGATTTTAAAAACGCTTCTCAATTATTATTCATTTCGGGTCTTCCGATCCCTTTTGTCGTTTTTTGGTATAAATTCATTTTGTTCAGGTGCCTCCATCACCGGCTCGTATCACAAGGGCAATGAGGAAGGCTGGTGTAACTACTCCTAAGGAAGTTGCGTCATTAGAAGTTGTACCAGAACTTCCCGTTGAAGCCGAAGACCACCCTGTCCAATCTCATGATGAACCTCTTGCTCCTACGCCAAAGGCAGGCAGAATCGTCGGAGAGATTGGAGCAGTCGTGGACGGCAGCTTGAAGCAAAGAGCGAGTTCTGAAGCGATCACATCTCCCGTAAAAGATGCCGGTAGTCCGCTTGGTAATTCATTTGCGAATAAGTCAGCAACATGCGAAACTTTGGAAGGTTCGGTGAAACTAGCTATGAAATCGCATGAGGACCATGTTATCACCATGGAAAAACCTCCTAGAAAGTCTAAAAGTCCACTCCAGAAAATGTCACCCGTCAGGGTGGCTGCTAAGAAAGGGTCACCAGAAGAGGATACACCTTCTCTGGCTCAAAAGACCACCAGAACGGCGGCATCGCCCCTGAGGAAGGTTGGCCATGAGAAGTCACCTCGGCGAACACCCAGGAAGGAGTCAGTAAGCGAAGGAGCTCCTGAAAGTTCACAGCAGGTGTCGTCAGTGCAATCGCCCATGGATGTTGACAGTGCTACGAAAGCGTCCTCCCCAAGGCGATCTTCAGAAACTCTTCAGATCAAGTCTCCTACTTTGAGGGCTGTTTCTGAGCTGTTGCAAAAAGATGTGATTCCTGCAGTGGAAGCATCCATTTCTTTGAACACTCCTGGAAAAGGAACATCTCTGAGAACAGAAACGAACGATTGGGAATTGGAATGCTCAGAGGAAAATTCAACTGAAGGAGAAATCAGGTCCAAGCAGACGGTGGAGGAACTCACTGACGAAGACTCGGATGTAGAAATTCTCGAGGAGGTATCATCTCCAAAAAAAGTCAGGGAGACGCCAAGCAAAGATGTGGAGAGCTTCGGGAAAATTTTGGACGAACTGCACGACAACTCTAAAGAGAACACTGACATTGCTCATATCTCAAGCTCGTCCCTCCCGGAGGACCGTCCGATACTCAGAGGTGTGTTTTTCTACTGATATTGAGATTGGCTCTCCTTCCCATAGCTTATGTATGGTATTTTTTCTTTGTGCGAATTTTTCACCTTCATCCTTATTCATTTTTGATGCAGTCAAAATCGCTATTAATTCGCTCTGTCTTACCTGTGGCTCTGCTTTTTATTGGTGCTGTTCAGATGCTACGAGGCAAGTTCCCAAGAAATCACCTGCTCTTGAGGTTTCCCAGAAGTTAATGGGGAATGCCGATGTCAAGCCGCCAACGGCAGCAATTAAGGTAAACTTTTTTACTTGGTTTCTGCGGTTAACAAACTCCATCTTTCTCAAGCATCTTGCTTCTTACGCACTAGTAAGTGTGTGGCACATTGGCGCGCCATTCCTGCAGTTGTGCCCATTGATTTATTGCTCCATGTACAAAGAACGCTTTAACCGTTCTTCGAAACAAAGAAGAGTAATTGATGCCAGAGGTAATCGCTTGAACAAAGGGCTTGATATGCTGGTATTCATATTTGAATTAGTTGGGTTGCAGTCTAGGCTGAAGTTTTTTTTGCATTTGGTAGATGTATTCTGTTTACATCATCATTTTGCCATGGATACAACTGGCAGCCGAAAGGAGTTCGGTAATTGCATCATCTACATTGCTTAAGCTCCTGCGATTTTCCATGAATCACAATTTCCTGCTCGGCCAGATTCTTTCTGGTTTATGAATAGCTGGTGGATAAGACATAAGTACTAATCCTACGTGAGCTATTTGCTTGCTTCTGTAAATAAGCAATCAGATGTAACGTCAGTTCCAGTTGCAGGGAAACTTTGGAGAGCAGTCAAATCATCGTTTCCTCAAACTCATGAAGATCGTATTGGAGATTTCTGTAGCTTTGCGATTCCGCTGTTCTTCTGGCGTTGATAGCTCGACGCTGCTTTTCTCCCGCGCGGTCCGGGGATCAAATAGGATCAAATCCTGGGTCATGCGTCGCCCAGGCCAACTAAGCCTTCCATCCTTCCAAGGTCGGTCAGTTGGTGCCAGACTTGCCTGGCAAGACAATAACGCTGAATTGTACATCGGCTGGTCCCTGCAGGTCATTGCATAAGCCAAATCGCATTCAAATTGCCACTATGAATGTACAAATGGAAGTAGAATGCGTGCCGCATCTCAAAACAAGATTGATCAACGGCGAATGCTCTACCCTCTTATTTAGTACCGCGACTAGAGTGTACCGGTGCCAACGTGAAATTACCTGAGCTAGAGAGTAATTCATATGAACGCAGCATTTTTTTATATGCGGTGAATACTATCGTGAAAAAGGTAGACAGATTGGCTTTAATAGGATAAAAGGGCGGTTGGTAAGTCTTTATTTTGGGCTTTTTATCTCGATCCTACGGAATACTATAAGTTGCAGTTGAATTGGATTTTCTAAGCGATGCGATTTCTCTCGTCCATTTTCTGTTTTTGAACTCTTGCTGCATCAATTTCGCAGCGTTATGATTCGGAATTAACGCTAATTCCGGTTGAGATCCTCCGAAAGCTGGCTCTTTGTAAGTCCTTTATCTAACACTTTTCTCAGTTGCACGGTCACCTGATAATCTTTTAATGTCAAAATAATTTTTGGTGACATTCGCTACCGATGAATGTAAATAATGTGTAGGTATTAGCTCAGCGAAAGAAATTAAAAAGTTTTTGGGCAAATGGACAGCTCTGAAGGCGAAGGAACTTGAAGCGTCCCATAAAAACGGGTCGTCGTGGATTCTCACGATGTGCATGATCGACTGCGCAGTCTTTGATTCGAAGGAAACCCGTTGCGCTAACACTGTTGAACGAGCTGATTTCAGCGACATCTCTTTTCACAATATTTCAATGAAGAAAAGGGATTTGTTTATGTATACAAAAAATGAGGAAAGGTGTGTATTGGTTCTCGACTAGGTTAGGCCGTCTCTAATTCGTTGGAAGAAAGCCCAAGTCTAAGCCCGAGCTCAGGTATTGATCACCGCTTAGCTCTAGTAAGTTGACCTAAGGAACCTAACTCAGTCAAGAGCGACCGCGCTTGCTGTTTATCGCTTTGTGTTAGATAATTGATTAACTGATAGTGACCGAAACTATTACTAGTAGTTCTCTTATAATTTGACAGCATTGTTTTTGACGCTAAGCGATTTGTCCTCTGTAGTTTGGCATAAGTCAAGAAAATTTTATTCATTTTTTTTTCATTTCCTCAGACTGTTTTGGAATAGAATCATAAGGTGGCAAACTTACTTACGTGCACGTCCACCCACTTATGATATTTGGTCTGCCCTCCTTTTTTTAAGGGGAGGGGGTGGGGGGAGGAGCTAGAAGGACGTTTTGCTCATGATGCAGAATCAGGGTGCCGCCTTGATGGGAGTCTTGTAGAAAAATATTTTTGATATGTTTATCCGAAAGCAGAACCAAGCCTTTGTCCGCTACTCACCCCTGCTTCGGGTTATGAAGTCCCGCGATCGCTATCAGCTCGAGTAGGCTCTGAGCTCGAGCCCTATGCTCTCGTGGCGGGTTCTTCTGATGACGCCTGATAAAAGCTAAAATAATGTTGTTTGAAATTCCCGAGTTGCTCTTCAATAGAATTAGTCTTTTGGAAGCATCTGAGTTTAGCAACGTCCTTCCTTCCTCCTGCCCCCTCCCCCATCCCCTAGCATATACAGTTCCTCACCCTTTGATCGCGAAATAATGCGGATCACATGGGACAGAGTCAGCTGCCGCCTTCATTTAAGGGCACGA
>KZ350189.1:9655-23039 GCA_002352805.1 Teladorsagia circumcincta | reverse complement strand
TTATTTTTCTCATAGAGTGGCGCATGTTCCACCTGGGAACTATTTTTTCCAGAGCACTGGGCTGCTATAAACCAGAAAACGACAATTTTTATCAAATCTTCAATTTGGACGCATGCCCCGCCCACGTGGGAAGAATTTCCGATAGTCATTATTTTTCTCATAGAGTGGCGCATGTCCCACCTGGGAACTATTTTTTCCAGAGCACTGGGCTGCTATAAAACAGAAAACGACAATTTCTGTCAAATCTTCAATTTGGACGCATGCCCCGCCCACGTGGGAAGAGTTTCAGATAGTCATTATTTTTCTTATAGAGTGGCGCATGTCCCCCGTGGAACTATTTTTAGCAGGGCACTGTGCTGTTCCAAAACAGAAAACGACAATTTCTGTCAAATCTTCAATTTGGACGCATGCCCCGCCCACGTGGGAAGAGTTTCAGATAGTCATTATTTTTCTCAAAGAGATATCAAATTTTTGATTTTGGAAGCACGCCGTGGGAGGAGTTTCACATAGGCTCAGCAACGGACACAAGGTGCTGCTTTCACTCTTTCACTGTCATCACCGATTTCACAACTCTTGCGGTAAGTGTAATGTGAATGATATCCTAAGTCTGACTGGAATTAAAACTCAAGGAATCTGGTTGTTAATTTTGCTGGTGTTAATCAGTGCGACGACATAGGGAGGGAACAGAATCTGTATAAGAATCGCAGGGAAAGGGCAGCGAATATCTTTCCTATTAATGTACGCTCTGAGAACCTAGTGGCGGAACAGCATATCAGTAGAAAGTTCAAACGGGGGATCCACAGCCTCTTGGCATGCCTTGACAGTACTGCAGCCGCGAAGGCGTCTTTCATCAGAACAGGATTACAAATGAATTAACATAAATTAAGGAATGATGAGGCTATAATATGACCATGTGAGTTACTTCCAATATTAGGGGACCACACATCTTGTAGGTGCACCCGGATACACGTGGTAGTACTCCGCTTCCTTCTCCCGTTCTGCTTTAGGTCCTAATAAGTACCTTTATTTTCCCTCACCTAATTGGAACCAATATGAGCGAAAAGGCTGTTCTGGTGCTAGGTATAGATCGATTTTTCGAAAAAATTTGACTCCTTCCTGGGTCAATTATGGCCACCCACGGTCGACTGAACTATGCTCCGCTCCACCTTCCATTGATTGATACTTCTTTTTCAACCTGTATAGCTTCGAATTCTTTGTCATTTCCAAAAATTTTTTTTGCAGTGCATTTCCTTGGCACCTGCAGGGTGCTTAAGGCGGATTTGCATTTAGTAGACACACCTATCGTTTTGAATGGTTTCCATGTCATAGAAATTTCATTCACTTTTGTTTGCTATTGATTCATACCAACTGTCTTGATTATTCTGTGTCCATATTTTTTCGATTCGATCATAACCACTCGAATATTGAATTTATTGGCATCAGGATGAAATTTATAATTTCTTTATTTCAGATTTGTGCACTTTCTGATTTTCTAGACATGGAGAAGATCATCCCTTTCAGTGTTGAAGTTCATCAGAAGTAGATAGAACTAAATGCGGTGAGTGCACCGACACAATCGCTATAGTAGTGGAATGCAGTCATTTCCAGCCGGCCGTAACTTGTGGCCCAGCTGAAAGCATCCAGCAAGGAAACGATTACGAAGCAGTGCTGTTTTTGGCTGCTAACAAGCGGATTGCTTATTCATCAGATGGTAAATGGAAGAGGTGCGTTTTATGATTGCTCCATGAAGCCAATTCGGCAGGACAACGCGTCTACATTTTGCTGCTGATGGGTTCTGGCGACACGTTGATTCCGCCAATGGACGTCTTTCTACAACGATGCTGTGCGCGGTTTTGTATACTTTTTGTCGTGTCGGGGTGATTTGCCAAAAGTATGGGTACCTAAGGGTGTTTTGTGGTTGTTCACTGTGGCCATTACTTCTCAGTGATATAGGTAAAAAATCAATCGAGGCAGTTTGAGGGACACCCTTTAGTCATGAGTTCTCCTATCACATTCGTTAACGGGATTTCGGAATCGCGGAACGATTGCCGTGATCACTCAAAGAGGTTTTGTTTAAAGAAAAACATGTTTGTTGTTTCAGTTACACGGCTTTTTTCTCGAGTCACGAAGGGGGAGGGAGGTAATAGAGCAAGTTTCCTGGTCCAACCTAGACTTTTGGCGCCTCTTTCAATTGGATGCCCCACGAAAATTGCTAAAAGACCTCACTGACTTGTCTTTCAGTATGAATTTAACATCCCGGGTATACACAAACTCACAGAACAGGGTTTTCATACGGACCTGCATTTTATTGTTTCCTTTAATCATTTATTCTTTCTGGATATGAATGTTACTGGGGTATAAAAAAACGAAGGTGCTGAGGAACTAGTCGTTTTGATCACTATAGGGGTTTTTGATTCGACCTGTTCAGCAATTATTTCAGTTTAGTTCAGACGGTGAGCCTACCTAGCAGCTAAGGTTCTTTCAGTATCCAATATACTGAAGTAACGGCGTAGTTCCGCAGTTTCAGAACCCAAGGTCAATAATGTTCGATCAAAATTTCTTAAATTTCTTAAGCATCCGTGCTTGTCGGTCACCCTAGATGTACTAACCACCCTAGGTTTTCATTAAAACACGGAAGGGTGTGTACCTCCTGGAGAATTTCACCCTTCCGTAATGAATCCCTGCGTTTTTTCCCACTGATGAACTCGACGAGTCGAGACCTCATCCGCTCTCCACAAATTGCTGTGCTCTGAAATGCCACGAACTCTTCTTCGATTGTTCTGCCTCCTATGTAGTACGACTTATTGCAAGTGATCAACATCCATGGCGATCACACCCATAAATCATTTTGGGAGGGAGCACCCAGAAGGGTTTGAAGGCGCGGTCTAGCTATGAGAAAAGCAGTCGCCTGCCTTTTTGTGCCCGTTGGATCACACCACTCCTTCTGTTCTGAGACTTCCAGTGAGCAAATCTGTGCATCAACCTACGGTTCTTTATGTAGTCCATATCGGAGTTCCGCGCGACTATGACCGTGGTCGGCGGAACCAGAACTCTGAGGGCAGCCAACTTCCAAATCATGGGGCAGCTGTCTGCTTAACGCATGCCCCAAACGACCTCATTCCTTGGCTGAAGTGGTCAGCTGTCAGATGTTGTGTGGAAGTGTACCTGTTCTCTTGAGAAGGTGGAAATTATAGCCCGTGTTCAGTTAACAGTTACAGCGCTTTGAGAAACTGACAGACACAACGTAATTTCATTCTTCCTTCGCAGGATTCGTTGTGCCGTTTTCAGGGAAATTCGGCTCTTCGAGAGCGAACACTCCCTCATAGAAATATTGGAGACTGAAAGACCAGTCGCGCTCCTGGTCTCTCATCGAGTGTTCCCAATGCTGTCAGGTGTTGCAGGATTAATTCTGTACCGTTCAGGGAATCCGTCAAAATGCTACAGTTTTCCAATCCCTATCACTGTCTGAGCAACTGTCCCTACTACCCGTCCCTTACCGCCACTAGAAACCACTACCTGTTGAAGCGAATAAAACTCTATAGAGGGTTACTCAAGAATGTTTCAGTACACCATTTGTTACCAAGTTGTCCGGCCTTTCCGAAGAAGAGTGATGTCCTTCTCAGATTAAAATAGATACTGCATAAGGAGCGAAACTTGTTCAGGATCGGTCTCATGACACTCTTCCCGATTTTAGATCCCAAACGAATGACTCTCACAATTTTGATTTCAACCTACTGGACCATCCTATGTTGGCTGTATTAGAGGCCGAAGCTTGCTCTGAACAATGCTTAGAAAAAACCCAAGTATGCCAAGCGGGCCACAGTAGAGTCGTATTTGAAGAAACTGGGAACCATACTCACAGTGGCTGGGAGACATTTCAAGCGAATTTCATTTATTTCAGTAAGTGAATGTCTAGCTAAATACTGTGCAATACCACTTCAAGACTTGATGCATATTTATGGGGCAACCTATTTTTATTTATTTATTTATTTATTTGTAACTCTGCATGTAGTTGATGTCTGGCGCTATATTACCGTGCTCGATGGCAAGGTCAGCCGTTCGTTGCGCATTTCAAAACGAAGGTGGTCGTATCGGACTTTCTTAGAGGAAAGGGGGTTGTGTTCTGGGTTGGTGGGGATGAAAAGGGAAGGAGTCGTACATGGTGCAAGTTCAAGGCTCTGTAGCGATAGCAGGGGGGGGGGGTCACGTTGACAGGTTTTCTGACGATTCTGAATAAGTTGATAAGTGAAGAAAAAGGTAGGAATAATTATAGGGTTTTTCGCTTCTTCAGACATTTTTACCCCACCCCTGCTTGACGGCTGTTCTGGAGGGAAAAGATCAATTGTACAGAAATAACCATGGTGGTGAGAGTGGTGATTGAGGATGTAGAGAAGGCGTACTATGGGGGGGGGAGCCTCATAAGGCCGATGTCAGACTTCGCGAGTCTGGATGCTATTGCAGCGCTCGCCTTTAGCGATTCTCTAGCGAATCGCTAGGTACGAGCGTTGCACCAGCTAATCGAGTTGTGTACCAATGATCGAACTATGCGCCTGCGGGGGTGAGCGATGTACCAGCGGATCGAATAATGTGCTGTGCCAGCGATCCAACACTACTTGAAAGTGGCGGTACCCGACGTTCAAAGGGAGTCCCGCCACTCCCTACAGTGTCTTCACTTGAATGGATCTCTTTCAAACGTTGGGTCCCACCATTCCCAAGTTGTGTCGATTCGCCGGTAGTTCGATCTGATGGTGCATCGTTCGATGCAGAGCCCGACATTGGCCCAAGGCTAATTGTGGTGGAGGTCGCTGAAATTCTTGAACTCTGCGCAACGCACGTTGACTCTGGTCGATGGTCTGAATATGCATTTATAGAACACAGAAGTATTGAGAATCGAGCTTTTTTTTCAAATAATCTTCACCGCAGCAATCGCTCATACTAGAAATTCTGCCGGCGAAATCAGGATTGTTGTACGGGGAAATTATCGCACTAATTGTCTCCGATTTTACTAACAAGGGAGGTCGCTCAGAGCGTGGGACGCTTCTTCAAAATGGTTTTCTGCATGCTGTAGGGGTTCTCACGTGGACTATAATACTGTGTTTCAGTTTCGCTGAGCGGCCCCCTGAAGGCCAAAAAAGGTTCGAAAAAAATTCGGTAAGGATGGGCGGTTTTTACTGCCTTGGAGTGACGTTTCGGACTTGTAGAAAAGATCACACGTATATTTAAGGGTGCTGATGAATTTGATATCGAAAGCAACATGAAATTCTTTCGAAATTGAATTACTGTTTAGTGGTAGTGCTGAAGAAAGGGCTGTGCTTCCATAGGGGTCCTCGGCATCCTACCCCATGCAGCGCACCGGTGCTCAAATGGATAACGTATTGGACATGGGTTTGTGCGATATGTAGGCGTGGTTCGGCTCCGCTCCAGGGCAAATTTTTGCATTTTTGATCATCACTCCCAAATAGTCTTCGAATTGCTCCATCGTCAAAACCAACACACTTTCTACGATCAGAGCCATGTAAGGTTCCTGCAATGGGTTTTCTATCGAAAACCGGTGGAATTAATTCGCAGCGCATACTGGCGCCAAATGGCGCCGACGGCAAAAACGAACGCTATACTCGTGATCAGGGCCCCAATTTACGCCCACGTGTCAAATCTCAGGAAAATCGAGATATCGACCTACCTTCGGGGAAGGGGGGTGATCGTGAGCTACAGGTGAGGTGAGCATCATGCGTGGCGGCGGGTGTCTTGGAAACGAGCGCGGCGCGGGAATGAAGCGGAGAGCTCTGACTGTTCACGGAGTCCAAATTCGACTTCATAGAGAACATCCCACACCACCTCGCAGTCCTTGAGGTCGCGCTAGCTATCGAGGTGATGCCTTGCGAGTGGAAGAACCGTGTACCCAACATATCACGTCGTGATGAAGAGAAGAATTTGCCAACCTCAACTTCATGCGTGTCCTATTGTACTTACTGGCTTGGTTGTCTGCCGTTGCCTATTCAGTAGCGCAATATCTCATTGTTTGGGAACAGAAACAGGAAATTGGTTTCCATTCACCGCCTGGAGGCACTTGTGAGCTGCCAATTTATCAATGGCCAATTTTTCGGATCTGGGTCGAAATCTCAGTTTCACTTAGAACTTCCCACATAAGAGACATCGAGTGCCCTGATTACGAATATGACATCCATTTTTTCCGAAAACCCCAATTTACGTCACTTCGGCGAAATTGGGCGTGAGAAGTTTTTCCGGACAGATCCCGGTAAAAATCTGAAAAAAAGTTACTGATGGTTTCCATGATGAGAATGATGCCTATTAATGGCGTTTACACTATTTAGAGCGTTGCTGGAAGCTCCGAACTAAGTGCAAAAGTTTTGTCATCACGAGGGATTGAACCTTGGACCATTTTCCCATCATTTTTCGTGGTCGCGGGGCATTCAGCGAAAATGGGCCACGGTTCTGTAGCCTACGCATAAGCTATAACATGGAGAAAACTGTTTTGAAAAAGCTTTCCACACCCTGAACGACCTCCCTCGTAAGCTAGGCCCCAGTCCCGATTTCCAACTCAAATTTTTGTACCTGGTTACCTTCTTTAGAAGTTTTCTTTTTGACAAAATGCCACTGCTTCCTTTCTAACTCAAGATGCGGGGACGCATCGAGAAGTCATTCAGATCTATATGCTTCCTGTCCTTTCTATGCCGTATTCCCAATTTTTCATCCCGTCGTTTCTGTCCACTCTTTTTTTTCGTCCCAAAACTTCAAGTTCTTGGGGACTGAACAATACTCAGACGAGTTCTGTCCCATCCTCCGGTCATTCGTAAAGATCTTGAACCTTTTTAACCCTGCTCTGAAACATTATGCCCAAATATCGGTGACGTTACTTCCTTCCTAACTCCCGAATATATAACTTTCCTCGTCCTCACTGTTGTGAAGAGGTCAAGTTTGAAGAGTGCGTCACCTTTAATTTTGCGGAGGTTGCGGGGATTGGTTTTACTTTATTGAGCCTAACGTAACGTGAGGATGAGGGATCGGGTGGGTCACCCGCTAGTTTGGTTGATGATATGGACGAGCTCTACTGAGCAGCGACTGGAGCAGCTCGAACTGACCAGGGAAGGATGGTGGGTCGAAGTAGCCGTTCAAAATGAGATGTATATCACCTGAAGCGTCCTTCGACGCTGATTCCAGACCTACCTTCCAAATCTGCTAAAGGATGCTGTGAAAAAAAATTATGGAGGCTTTTTCCCCGCAATTAGAGTGGCCGAACGGTTAAAGAGGCGGATTTGCATGATTGAAGTCAGGGGATCGGATCCGCTCTCCCAGTTTTCTTTGCTTTTTTCATAGTACGTTAACAGCCACGTTAACAGCTGGCAGATTGCCTTTTTTCGATGCCCTATACCTTGAATATTTGGACGTCGGCACTGTGGCACTCTAGTGTACGCAATACAAGAACTAGGCGTTTTCTCGCTGAGAGAGTGTGACCAACGTCTTCAGGAAGTCAAACTACCCGTTGTCACATATTTCTGGCCAAATTGAAAATTTGACCTCTACATCGAGAAAGTGTGGGCAACCATGGGTAGTACAGCCTGTTAGAAGCTGGTGCGTTCTTCATCACCCATGAGTGCAACTTTCGTGAACAGGAAGCTTCTGGTCGTTGGAACTTCGCGTATAAGGACAATAGAACGCCACATCATCGTGATAAACTCTATTTCACTTTTCAGCGCTGTATCGTCAAGACCTTCCTGGCATTGACCGCTGCGCAAGCCTACCGCGGTACAGCACTTTTTCGATGTGAAAGTCAAAATCTCAATTTTCGTAGCAGTCTGCTCCCAGAAGTATTTAGAGCTCAAGAATTTCGCACTAGTTTGACCAGAAAGTGCCTATTGGATGCGTTATGGAGCTAGTTGAGTCCTCTTTAGGGCCACTCACCCATGCTATGGCTTCTCTGGGGCTGGGTGCAGCAAGCCCCAACTAGGGGACGGGTCCCCAAAACTCTGCATCTCTGGACTCTTCCCCTATTCTTGAACACGAGAGTTGCATCATCGACAGACTAGAGACGTAGAGTTTGAGGGACCCATCCCCTAGTTGGGGCTTGCTGCACCCGGCCTCTGGAGAGGGAGAATACGGGGTTTTCATGTCAAATGGTCATAAAACTCCTCAGCATGCCGTGTTCCCCTTTTACAGATTTTCAGTAAGTTTAGAGGTTTAAAATTTTTGGCGTGGAGGGGGATCAGAAGAATCCACGACGGAATCATTACTAACGGCTCAAGTCCTTTGCGAATAGTAAATTTTGCTCAGATAAGGCTCTATAAATGTGCGAAATTGCTTCACAAACGCTACAAACGCATTACGTACACTTCTGAGAAAATGCCAAAATCGTCACACACCCAAGACCCAAACACACGACCTTGCAGACACAAGACCGGCATCGTATCCACTAGGCCAGCACTCCACACCTCAACTAAGCTTGGGCTTTATATTCATGCCGCACTTGAGTCTGCTCCGTATCACACCGAGCTCTGTAGCTTTGTTCAGCAAATATGAAATGCAAATTTGATGTCAGCGTTCAAAGGCCCCCCAGGTGACATGCATCTCATCTACGACCTACTGTGAGCATGGATTGGCATGGTGTTACCAAATGCGTTGCTTGTAAACTTGTCCATACGCCCGCCGTCTAAGTAGTTGCCCGTCCGTGTGAGAAAGTCAACGATCATATAAGAGAACTCGTTTTTCGTGTTCTCGTCGGATTTCCCTGCTTCTTGTCGGATTTCTCTACTTTTTTTGCCATTGAGCACCCTCGCGTTCCCTTTAAATCTTTCCGAAAGCTGTCGTGTACAACTTTTTGTCTCGAGAAGAGTATCCTTCCTCATCAAAGCACTTATTTAGCATGAACTTTGTTCGGAACATCTGAATTCCACTAATGCAATCTTCGCTCATGGTGAATCAGATTTGGAGTGTTAATTACTAGCAACTCTTGGTTTGGAAAGCGCCACGCATGTCCCTGTTGTTTCGAGGTCGCAGAAGCTTCCGAACGCCTTCTATTTTTCCCTCTTATGAGTGCCGGCCATTTTGATCTCGTTGTTTTATTAATGAAGCCATCGCGCAGTGCAATCCACTACACCTTTCTCGTTTCCACCTCCGTTTATGAGAAATATCAATGCCGCCACAAATTCAGCTGTTGGCTTTCGCATTTATGACCCCACCCACTTTCGTCAGCTGAATACGATCTCCTCTTGTGGATTTGCGAATGGACAGGTGACTGGTGGCGTAGAGGCTACTTCTGAAGGGAGCATCGTAAAAATTTCCCAAGCGGGCGGAATTGTCCACCTAGTTTGTATAAATCGATGGAAGAAAAGTCCGGCTGGCTCTGCTTTGCGCGATACGACTGACCAACCTGATACAGTATCGGCTCACTACCAGAGCTCTTCTTCAGGCCGGCCAGCAGACGGTTGGCAGATGTTAGCCTTCGGAGCGGGGGGGGAGGGGATTACAGTGCAGCCCTACTGAAGTGATGCTCAGATATAAAGTTGACCTTGTCTCAAGAGACATTTCAATCCAAATACGTAGGAAAGTCGTCCAGCACGAGAAAAATCGATGTATAGACGGGTGGGTCGGCTAGGCGCCGCGCCTCTCATTGAACCAATACCGTACTGATCCACATGATCGCGCTCCTGTAGCTTCTCTTCAGGCCGTCAAGCCACGGGCAGTGTCATCTACTAGCGCCACTAAGCAGTTAAGGTTAGGGTAGGCTCGTTAGGGTCATCGATCAGGAGAAAATTAATATTAATTGGTCAGTACTGCGGGGGTCAATTGCATTGATCCATAGCCGTGATGGCGGGAACGGGTGGCAAAGGACAGGCCTGGGCAGGACAGGACAGTAATTGACCAGTTCACCGATCCGATTACATGATAGTGGTGTCTATTAGATGAGCGCTCTTTCTTCTGATTTTTCTGGTTGTCTTAAGAGAACGCCCCTTTCTTGGTTCTGTGATTCTCTATTCAGCTTCCATAACCTAAAATTTCCCAGTTATCGATTCGTCCTGGCACGGGAAGTGCTACAGTTCAGGCAGTATTTCTGATGGTTCCTTGTTGAAGGGATTGTTAAAACGAAATGTATAAATTTCTGATGTCCATGGGTTTTCTAAACGTGTCAGCCAGCAAATTTGTTTGGTCGGAGAATTCTAGTGGTTTCCAGTTTTCACCATATCTCGAGTTGGTCTGTGTAGTTTCAACAACTTTTTAGCAGATTTTACTCCTTTCAGTCTCAATGCTTTATTTTCAGATTTGTAGGCTAGTGGAAGCGAGAGAAGACCGTCCAAATGATTCGCTGTGGCACATTTGTGGCAGATGAGCGGCTCAGGGAGTGTCCATCCTTGTGTAAGCTCAATACCTGCAAAATCCGATGCGAATTCGCTAGTACGCGATGGTTTCGTAGATCGATCGGAGCGAAAGTCTAGCCTACCTTAGGTATCTCAAGGACCATGGCAGCAAGGACCGCAGGTATGGAAGGAATATTTCTCACTGCTTTATCCATAGCATCTCGATTGGGCCTGTTGTAGATCCACAAGAGCGAAACGTGGACTGCGTCGTTGTGTCATAGGAAGCTGCAGAAATGATCGACAAGCTTGGGCCACCCCACTCAAACGCCCAGGCCCAACAGGTGAGTGTCTGTCTTCGTCTGTCCGTGTTGGAGACGTGCCCGTCCAGCCGCATGCAACGTCCTAGTGGGTGTCCGTCTCCGTCTGTCCGTGTCCCAGTGTCCGTCTGTCCGTGTTGGTGTCGTCCCCGTCCTTCCGCATGCCACGTCCAGGTGGCTGTCGGTCCGTGTCAGTCCGCGTCCTTCTATTGGTCCCTTTGTTGGTGTCCGTCCACCCCCTATGTCTGTCCCTCCGTGTGCCCTTTCGCTCCCATCTGTCTGCGCCCTTCCTACTGCATCGTCCCTTCGTGTCCCCCTACCTGTCCATCCGTCTGTCTCTCTTTCCGCTTGTGTAATTCCAGGTCTACCCCGTCTGGCTGTCTGCGCTTGTCGCTGTTTGTTCCTGTCTGTCTGTCTATGCTCGCCTCTCTAACTGCCTGTCTGTATGTCTGCCGGTCCATTTGCCTTTTTCTGTCCTTCCTGTCTGTCTTCATTAACTACGTCGGTATTCTGCCCGTGAAAATTCACTAAAAATGCTACCTGTTGGGAAATGAGCGTTCTCGATGTCATGACGTTGTCACACAGCGGGAATGTCTGAGAATAACTGTGAGGCAAGGCTTCGACTTTTTAAAGGGGTGCCACGTGATAAAGAGAAGGAAATGAGAGTCTTTCAGTTCACTTCCATTCATTTTTGGATTCGCTTAGCTCTCTGCTTTCACAGCAATCCTGCTTTTTCTGTTTCCTGAAAATATCTTCAGTCTACAATTCCTTGTGGAATTTTCTACCCGTCTAGCTCGCTAATTTTCAGTGGTTCTTGATAAGCTGTGCTGCTGTTTTTCTTTTCACGCCTATGCCTTTTTTGGTGCCTTCGGAGTTTTCGGTAGTGGCACGTAACCCGTAGAAAAACTGTCTATAAGGGGCAGTAGCTTTCCACAAAAGGTACAACTGGGCTCCCAGCCTGGGTGAGCTCACATCGAGGATTCCTGACAAGCTGTAAGCGGGTGCGGGTTGTGTTTGGTGGAATTGGCAACGCATTCTCGAAAGGAAAGGAATAAGAGTTTTTGTAGATAGGGATTAGGGATTTTTCCGAGGACTTGAAATCTTGCCAGGTTTCCAAAAAATCTATTAGATTTTACGATTACGATTAGACAGAATTTACGAGAATTTTTGAATACTTTTTTTCTGCTATGTCTGTAGTGTCATCTACTGTTATCCCTTCCCAATATAAAGGTTGTAGAGGTATATTAGGGAGGGATTCGTGAGTAAGGTTCTGACAGGTGGGGGGGGGAGAGGTGAGGGCTTGATCGCTTCTTTATTCGCTCGACACATAGCTCTTTTCCCTAACACCTGGTGGGATGAACTAAACAGGACCATATTCCGCTGAAGAGGGGGGGGGGGATTTAGAAAATCTCTGATCTGTCGATTCCTTGTGAAGCTTTCACTCGCTTGCCCCACTGAATCATTTTCAATGGTCTTGTAGTAGCTCTGTTCAGCTTCAGGTGGGCAGTAGCTTTCCAGAATTGGCCATACCGCGTTTTCAGTCAGGATGAGATTCCTGGACATGCGGCCAATGTCACTTTGCGAATCGAGCGATGCACTACTAGCGATTCGCTGGCATCCGTGGTCGCGTTGCGGGACCAGACAATGGAGTTATTCACTGGCCGCGACGCGACCGCGGACGCTAGTGAGTCACTCGATTCTCAAAGTCTGACATGGGTCGTAGGCGGATGTGGTTGGTTGGTGTTGTTGGAATCGGCAATTAGTTTTTGGAAATGGAAAATGGACCAGTTGTCATTCGTGGATTAAGGATGTTGCAGAATTTTTTTTTGGTTGCATTTGCATGTTGGGAGGGCGTAATGGGTGAGGCCATAGCTAGAGGAAAGGATCATAGTTCTGCAGTTGTTCAAGCTATCTGGTCAATGCTTCACTTGCTTCAGTTTTCCTGCTTTTCCACTTCTGCCTTTTTCAGTGCCTCTCCATTTTTCTTTTGACCATCTCCTTTTCCACGTTTTCTCTCTATTGTGTTCATTTGAACATTCAGTAGTAACTACTTCCTTCTTTCCTACTCATGAGCATTTTCTCTGCTGAATATCACCCTCTTTTTCTCTCTTCAGTCTTGTTCCTTTTCTTTCTTTCCTTAGCCCTCTTCATACCACTTTTTATTTTATTTCTAGCTTTCTACTTATTCCTTTGCTCTGTTCCGGATGATATGTCAGTGAATACCTGAAAATAGACCTTTTATGTTTTTTTTGGCTGACGAGATTTCGTCTTTTCAGATCCTCCTCCGCACCTTCAATGATTTTAGTGGTTCCTAACCTTTCCTGCTACCGCCATGCTTCATTTTGAACTTTTGCGGCTTATTGTCCTCCATTAAACCCTAATCAACTGAAAAAAAAGGGGCTGGGGGTGGGAATAATTAAAAAAAAAACTGGACCATCAAATCAAACTACCTGGTCTGATTCAGTTCAGTGGTCATTTTCTGCTTCCGCACTTGTCTCACTTTAGTTGCTTTCTCGGCTTTTCTCTCGTCTCGTCTCTCTCTTCCTTTTCTCATGTATTCATCAATCATCATGTCTTTTTTATGTCTCCTTGTATCTTTCTATCCTCTTTTGTCGTTCTCTGCTTTCTTCAACTATTTGTCATCTGTTCATCTTGATGTGGGCGATAAATCAATGGGTATCCTGGCACCCTGTCTCCAGGCACCTTAACGGCAGGTACGACGTCATGGCATTGATAGCGCGTTTTCCCCTGAAGTAG
>KZ350187.1:0-10551 GCA_002352805.1 Teladorsagia circumcincta | reverse complement strand
CATTCGTTGGGGTTGAGGACTGGATATTGGTCGCTGTTTTATGAGCGTATAGGTCAGCCTGCAGTAATCAGCAGATTGTGTTTGTGCATTATTTGTGGGATTAAGTAAGGAAAAGCCTCAGCTTTCCTCAATTTTTAACAATAAGCTGATGGGTTATTGTGAAGGGTCGGTGATACGCAGGCTAGAGCTTTACTGGGACGGGTTGGGTGGGTCAATAGGCTTATGCTTCAAGGTGACCTTGGAAATGGTCAAGTAAATTAGGTAGTTGAGGCGGAGCTGGATGAGGTGGGTATATATTTATTGAATGTTAACGAAGAACCAATGGGAACTATTTTATGTCAGAAAAAGGTGCTAAGTATTGGAAGATCGTCGTATGCGAAAACAAATTTGGGATTCTGTTTTGTTTGTGTAGAAAAGCTATGGTAATTGAACCATTAAAGCTGGTTCATGATAAGGTAATGCAGTGCCCCGGTTGTGTAATCGGTAGCCCCACTGCCCGGGAAGTGAGTGGAACGGGTTCGATTTCCTCTGGAACTGAGTACTTTGAATCTCGTGAATTTTCGCGATCCTTTTAGAACACCAAAAGTTTTTCTTTTTGCATCAATCGCATATTGCAACCTTGCTTGCTTAGTTCTCTTGAAACTGAAAACGTTCGAGACAAGCTGGGTCTGTCGAACTTACAGAATACTGAGCTATTTTAGCGGTCAGACATTAGATTGGTCCTGAAACAGAAGATATATTGATACCTTTTATGTGTAGTTCCAAGACGTTATTCTCATTTTCCTATTTCAAACCTGACTCTTTGTCTCATCTCCTGAGCAATTCCGATTGGCAACAGTTTTAAGAAATTTCACTTCACATCAATTGAAGCAACAGTCTGAGCAGGGTTCCACAAATTCTATGCTTTGGGGTGGAAATGGTGCGTTAGCAATGATCAGACCGTAGGAAGTGTCAGTAACTAGAAAACTCACCTTAGGAAGCCAAAGATTGACAGGGGCGTTCGCAAATATCTTAAGGGACGCCCGTTTGCCAATAATTGCCGCGTCTTTTTCATTGGTTTTACTCGCTTATTTCACTTGATTGTTGTATTTCTATCTTTATATGATGCATATGTCTGTAATTGTATCAGGGCGAATGCGGTTGGAATCCGGCGAAGCAAGTAGTTCAGACAACTCGTCCACCAGGTGAAACCTGTTCAAAGGCTTCGCCGGCGGATTTCTTTGTTTTTTCCTTTATTACCAGTCAACTCTTTACCTACAACTCCGTTACCGACCGCTTAACGCCTCGATTTCGTTCTGAGACTGTTGCTTTAAGTGACGTTCATATTCATTAAAAGATCGTTCCTTGGCTGCTTATTCAGATTGATTAATTTCTTCGTCAAATGTGCTCAGTACTTGCGTACTACTGATCTTACGTTCCTGACCGGTGCAGCCGGAATGAGACCATTCTGACGAGGGGAGGGAGGGTAGAGGTGGGGTGAAACGTTCGTCAAGTTTACCCGCCCACTGGGAGCACCGAGCAAGACCTTTCAAGCTTTCTTTCGAAGAAGTCGAGATGTTTTTCTTTGAGAGAAGTACGAGAAGTACACCATCTTTGCAAATGTACCAAACACCTTGCAAAAACGAAGCTTCTGTTCTAGTGGTGTCCTCCAAGAGGCCCATCGCGCGGCGAAGGAAGGGACGCGGATGCGGCAAAGGACGAGTCGCATCGCATACTGTGGCAGTTAGGCATCTGGTTAAATAGGGTGTACCATATGACATATGTCTCATATCTCACAGCACGCGCTGCGACTCATCCTTTGCCGCATCCGCCTCCCTCCCTTCGCCGCGCGATGGGCCTCCTGTGGGCTACTCCTGCAAACGGTGTTACCCGTAAATCTGTCACCTGAGCCAGTTCAGCTCCTTTCTTGAGCTTCCGTGCGACAGACAATGATCCCAAATCTACTCATTTTCTATAAGCGTTTTGCGTAGACTCTGCCTTCGCCGTGGCAGCATGTACGTGTTCTTTCCGATGCATGATGTGTAAGAGCAATTAATTTCTGCAGGAAAACAGGTATGAGAAGGGACCGGAGTACTATGGAAATGTTTGATTAAAACCCTCTACAACGTTTGGCAGTTTTCATGGCATAGACAGTCCACAATATGCGCCAGTTGTGGAGTTTCGTGATCTCTTTCCTTTCGTTCCTATGCGTTCATGCTAACGAAGATGCGAAAAGGTTGTACGATGACCTTATGGTCAACTACAATCGTCATAGAAGGTAAGATTCATCGCTCCAGTTCCAGTATCTGGCAGGCAATACTGCTGCAGAAAATGTGTGCAGGAGCGACACCTCACAGTAAGGGGCCATTAGAGTGTTGGCAAATTCCTGCAAGGGAGGTCGTTTTCGGAAGGAGGAGGGCAGTATCTAGGCTCCCCCACGTTCTGCACGAATTTGGGGGGGGGGTGGCGAACCTACGGCGAACGCGGCCGAGCAGTCATGAGACTTGCCCCAGTATTCGACGCTACATTACATTAGACGCCTCGTCTTGCCGATGTGCGCGCGTCGAACACTCAGGCAAGACGGTACGTAATGTAGCGTCGAATACTCAGGCAAGTCTGACGACAGCTCGACCGCGTTCGCTGCGACCCCGCCCAAATTCGTGCAGAACGTGGGGGAGCCCAGTATCAACTTGGCATAATGACGTCGAACTTTTTTAAGTCATATGAGAGGATTTCTCGGGGCTTTAAGATGTTGAAAAAGTCTATCTAAACAAGAAAGTCCGGAAAAACTTGAAATGCTACTACTTCTGTAGTTTTAGCCGTTTCAGCTATTCTCCCCTCACATGCCAGTGGGATCGACCGTCCCAGTCTTGCACTCTTTCATTGATTTTTCATGACTAAAGCTTTATATTACTCTTCAAGCAGTCATCATTTAGGCCAGCCACTGGACCACACGAACCGCTCACAATAAAACTGAAGTTGCGACTCAGTCAGATCATTGACGTGGTCAGTTCTTGATGGGTACCGTCCCCACATATTTTCGTCATAAACATTATCAAATACGTTAGGCCGATGTCAGGCTTTGCGAATCGCGCGTTCGCTAGCGTCTGCGGTCGCGTCATGGCCAGTGAATCACTCATTTGCCTAGCACCGCAACACGACCGCGGACGCTAGCGAATCGCGCAATTCGCAAAGTCTGATCGGCCTTAGGCAGTGTGTGTGTCACGGCGATTGTCGGTGCAATTGTTGGACAAAACTTATCTAACGATCTCAATTTAGCACGAAATTGATCAAATTATGACGTGCTCGGTGTGGCTGAAGCAAGTCTGGATCGACAAGAAGCTTTCATGGGATCCGAAGAGTTATGGTGGTGTGAGCGTTCTCTATGTGCCTTATGAAATGATCTGGGTACCAGATATTGTGCTGTATAACAAGTAAGTACTTTTGCTTCAGTGGGGTTGACTCAAGATGATGGGTTCAATTGCGACATCAGAGTCCCCTCGCAATGCAGTAACTTAAAGCTCAGTCTCTGATTGCTAGGTGCTCGTAGTATTCCTCCAAAAATGAATACATGTGGTGTATCTTCGAAAAAGTGTGAAAGCAAGAGAAATAGATTCCCCCGGAGCCTGTAGAAGCATATTCCACGCTTATCGATTGGTGGAGTAATTTCGATCATTGCATCCTCTCATTGACTGCCTCCCCCTGTTGACACGGCTGCTACGGTAAAAGGAGGGGTCAATCAATGAGAGAGCGCAGCTGGCGAAGGAACGCTACCTATACTCTCAGCGTGGGATGTTCTTCTGAGGATTCAAAGGAGGATTCCATGAAAAGAATGAAGGTCGAAGAAGGAGGTAGAAGTGTGCTCAGTGCAGAGACAGGCGCTCCCGCTAACGGTGCTGAATAACACGAAATTCGCACTGGTGGCTATGCCGCTGACGGTTTGGCATGGCCTTCCTTCGGCGCAATTGGACCGGAACACCCATCAACTATCTAGTCACTCGCCGCAGGTGTGTACTCGTTGAGTGATTCGGTAGCAGAGAGAGAGGGCGTTAGCGGTGAAGAGGGCACAAAGATGACATGTTTTTGTTTGTTAACTGCTTTGTTTTGTTTTGGTTTTGTTCACAACCCAGCATTCTTGTGAAACAAAGATGACAGTTGCATCAATGCGCAAATCAACGGGCAAGGAAGGGGGCCTCGGGTTCGGACCGTTTCCCATGGTTTGTTCTTCATCCTTGCTTCACTGACCACTTCTACTATTATTTCCAACAGGCTACTTTATCATCGCAGATGCAGCCTATGGGGTTACAACTTCTTTCTTCGGAAGCAATCGGCCCGAATTTCGTGGCTTAATCCCTCCCAACAGTGATCCTTCTCTCAATCTCCTTAGTAGCTCCTGGGCAAATCCACTCTGTTTAAACTCACACTGAACCAAACCTGAGTGCGGTGCGACTGTGCCTTTTTTGAGCAAATACCTTCAACATATGTGTTATTGAATTTTTCAGTGCGGACAGTAACTATAATATTACTATATCAACCAAAGCTACACTCCACTATTCTGGTGAGGTCACGTGGGAACCACCGGCCATATTCAAAAGTATGTGTCAGATTGACGTCAGATGGTATGTTATTAGAAGTAATCAATCAATTATCAGTAACTATTATTCTGAATTTCTTCCGCTATATGCGTGTTGGAATCAAAAACATTCTCAATAAATCGCTGGGGCTGCATTTATACTCGGGCGTATGTGCTTTTGACTGCAACAATGGTAGCGTTGCGATTGAAATAGTGTCAAAGCTGAGAGGACGGAGAATGATAGAGGAAGGTGAAGCCGCCGCGCCGCTTTGCGCGCAGTATAAAGTCGTCATATCCCACGCGCCACCCGACGTGGTGCTCTTTGCTGTGCGCCCTCAGGGGAAGATGGGGATAAAATCCTCATAATTTCACTTGTTCTCCTGAATAGGTCTACACCAAGAAAGGGCAATTCGTAAGCTACGTGCAAACCAAAATTTCGCCGAAGGTAAAAAGTATTTTAGGTGAATAAGAACAAATTGGAAGGGGATTCTTCCTTATCCTCACCCGAGAAAGCATGCGATTGGTGAAAAACTGCACAGCGATTCCGCGACGAAAAATTGTTCCGCAACGCGCGGCAAAGGTGAGCCGTTGCAACGGCGCGAGTGCGATGCTTAGTGGAGTCTCCTGACCCATACCTGGCGTCATGCAGCTTTAACTAGCGTTTTCTGCAGTGCTCACAGGGATGGGGCGTAGTTGTTAGTCAACGGTTTCTGTGAAATATATGAGCAATCGACCTACAGCCAACTAGACGAGGACTGAAGCGTCTGGTCGGAGTAGTATGCTTTTAAAACACTACAGTAATACTTTTGAGTAATGGATTTATAAAGCTGTGTTAACGCTTGATGTTGTTCAGGTTCCCGTTCGATGAGCAACAGTGTCATCTGAAGGTGGGTAAAGCTACCCTCATAGTGTTGGATTATTTTTCATCACCTTTTCATCAGTCTTTTTGGAAGGTCCTCATTTTCAGTTTGGTTCGTGGACATACTCAGAAAATTTGCTCAATTTGGAGTTGTTGGAGAATAATGTACGTTACGAAGAAGAGGTGAACGAACAGGGCATCGTCGACAATATCACCATCGCTGACGATGGAATCGGTTAGTTGCAAAACGTAGCTGTACACTTCAGAAGCTGGTTTCACAACTCTTGTAGCGCTTTTCCAACGGGTGTTTCTCTTTACTGTTCATAAGAGCATGTAGAGAATCTAGGGACAAGACCAGAATCACTACACGGCCATCACGGCGTGATGAAACCTTAGAGATATTATCTTCTGAAACACGGTTTTGGTACCATTAATCTGTTGCACACCGAAGAAAAACAGGGGAAGAAAAACCGCTCACAGGCCTAAAATGGGGGCCTACGGGCGTCAACTGTGTTGTGGACGGAGCACAAGCCTTCAAGACAGACAGAAAGCTCAAGAGACTTAGGCGGCGATGGATGTGAAGAGGCAGGAAAAGAGAAGAGCATGTGGGACGAGAGAGACGCAGACACAAACACATACACAACAGTCGGAGTGCGTAGATTTTTGAGACGCCAGTAGAGCCCGTAGCTCTTTCACCATGCGTTTCAACTTCCATGCTCTGATGTTGTGATCCCAGCAAACCAATTCACGGGAAGTATTGGTTCAATAGAACAAACGCAGAATGTATTTTTGAGCAGGTTGTAACATTCAATCAATCTTAAGATGTTTGAAGGGAGTGAGCACGATAGCTGGAGGGTAGTGCGTTTTTGATGTTGTTGGACGTCATTGGTGGATTAGACCTTCCAGCGCGTTGGGGTGTGTGCTTCCTCTTATTGTCCTCTCGCTCAGCGTCGCTCAGTGACGTCATCAAAACCGCACCGCCCCCCAGCCATGGTGATCCGTAATGGATTCTTGATAACCTGGGTGGTATTAGATCCTATAGCCACGCAATGCTGTACGACACTCTCACCGTGCCCCTTTTCTGATGGTGACATGGACACTGAGGCAAAAGCCAAGCATTTCTTAGAGAAGGCTCCACCTATTCTATTGATATCACAGATCTGTCCGACTACTATCCATCAGTGGAATGGGACATCATGTCAAGAGTGGCACGACGACGATCAAAAAACTATCCAAGCTGTTGCCCTCAGAGCGCATATATTGACATCATGGTGAGTAAGGCTCTTCTGATATTTTTGCCCATTAAATAGTACAGCCCATAACCCAAAGTTAGGGGGGGGCAAGTAAACAGAAGTGACGTGGCTACCGCCGCACTTGATAGAAGCCTCGTGTATAAGCTACTTCTAACACACATCGCTGGATATTAGCGAGCAAGCGGGCAACAGCTTATCAACGCAACTTCTAGCAAGTGCGCGGCAGCAGCCACGTCACTTCCGCTTACACGCCCACTCTAACTCTGGGATATGGACTGTACCCTGTTGACAGGATGTTTTGATTTCAGTATTATCTGGAACTTCGACGTAAACCACTGTTTTACACAGTGAACCTGGTTTTTCCATGTGTCGGCATCTCATTCCTCACTATTCTCGTATTCTATTTGCCATCAGATTCTGGTGAAAAAGTCACTTTGTGTATTTCTATACTTGTAGCGTTGACTATCTTCTTCTTGCTGTTGGTGAGTGAATACTGTTTTTTTTTGAAGAAACAAAAGTGGGAAAGACTTACTATTGCATTATTTTTGGTCTGTGTAGAGCCAAAGCTCTTCAGTAAATTGATAAACATTAGACGATGAAGCGCTTGGCTCTTGTTTCTTCTAGTATGGCCAAATATGTGCCAAATACTCGAGTGTCATCCCTAATCGTTATGGTGTTTGAATGCATGTTGATGGCACATAAGTAAAGGTGACTCGTGGATCCTGCCGTTTTGTAACCCAGAGCTTTATTTTCTTCAACCAGGCTTGTACGTGGTCGCGCCAGAGGGGGTTCTCTACTGGTCTGAGGGGAATCGGATACGTGTAGTCACCTAGAGACTATGCGTACGGTATTATCGCTTCTTGCCGTAACTCATAATCGCGCCATGAGCAAAGTTTCGAATGTTTTCTATCAGCTTTCAAATGGTGTTCCTACGTCCAATACGTCGACGGGCTCGCAGGCCTATGGGACGGCGTGACCCACCAACGTACCACACCCATATCACTCCTTTTTTTTCGCACATGTACGATTTCCTTCCGGTTTTTTCTTTGTTTTACAGACCATAAGTCAATGTAACTATCAATTTAACTATATGTAGACGACGTGGTGAGGAAGCAAGCAAATTGTTTTCAAAAACAGCTGGGTAGGCGAAAACAGTAAACAATGGACAAAGACGACCGCACCCGCAAAACTCAATGCAGTCAAAGAAGCTAGAATACGCAGTGAGACCATATATTAACAGCGAAGTGATGAAATGCTCGACGTTTGTGAACTGTAGAGTGCGCCACGTATGTCACCTACAGTCCAAATCGCAGAGGCATTTGAATAGGTTTCTGGCTCACAACACTCAATCACAACTGGGAGCAAGTAGATGTTTGACCAAGTTGCTTCCGCAGAATGGTGTATTTGGCGCCTGGTTTTGTACAATAGTCAAAACCACAATCAAGTGGTTGAACGACATTATGTGGAACTGGAGAGCGTGACACATTTGAAATGACTGACCGCCCATAGGCTTATTGTAGCTTGCTTTGAGAGGATATTATGTTTTTTTTTTCAGAAACTGCATGAAGCGTTTTGTAATGTTTCTGGCATTTTCACGTTCGTCCCATTTTTAGACCGAAATTATACCGGCCACTTCAATAACGCTACCATTGATCGGAAAATATCTATTGTTTACCATGGTTATGGTCACGCTCAGCGTCGTCGTTACTGTAATTTGTGAGTTTTCGGTTTATCTCTGAATGCATTCGTCACATTCCTCACAATTATTGTTCAGCTCTGAATTTGCATTTTCGAACACCCACCACCCATTTGATGCCGAAATGGGTGAAACTGGTGTTTCTGAAATGGCTGCCGAAGATTTTGTTTATGAGGCGTCCACTTGATGACGGCGATGACTCATTCAAAAGAGTCAGCTCTAGAAAAGGAATTGGTGAGCGTAAGAATATTTTTTAATAAAATTCCTAGCTTTCCAAAGGGGGGGGGGGGCTGTTAATAGGAGAAAACGGCGCCGCTCTTCACGAGTGCCGTTTCGTAGTGCAGGTCAAGAGTTTATTCTTCACCCTTTCTTCATAGAGACCACTGAAAAATTCTTCTCTCGCATAAAAGGACCACTTCAGTGCCAACAACGTTGGATGGAAAAATTCCTTTGAACCTTCACGAGCATCGAGTGAGTCGAGATGTCGGAAAAAGTCTCGCCAATGCCGCAATTGACGACCGAATTCAGAAACTGTACTACTCTCCACAGGTAGTTTCATACTTATTTTTCGTTGTTCACTGGTTAGCGTTCCACGATTCGCGGAATTCTGGGATATCAAAAAAGCCTGAAAAAGGGTTTTGGTCTTTCTGAATGAATGCGTTCTTCATTGATTGATTTCAAAACAGCAATGTATCTTTTGCAGGTGGTGAAAGCATTCGAGAATATCTGCTTCATCGCTGAATTGCTCAAAAAGAAGGACCGAGACGATAAGGTAATAGTAGCTGGTAATTTACTGAGTAGGTTTTTTTTGAAGCGACTACTTGCAGGGTGCATTTTCCTTATGGTGAATGTTAAACAAAAGCTGAGCTGAGAGCATGGGCGTTCTGATGTCACATAATTAGTTTGCGCTGCAGAACCCGGTCTTAAAGGCATAGTCCGTGATACCAGATCAACAGTAGATTAAAGTGTTCTGTAAGGGCAGCGGGTGCCAATTCACCCCACAAGGGATGTAATGAAAAAAGGGGTTCCGAAAAACTGAAAATAAACGATATTTTTCCTGCGCTCTGAACGAGTCCTAGTGAGAGAGCAGAGACGGAGTCAAGCATAGGGGACGAGAGAGACGCAGACACCTACGTGTTCGCAACGGTGGGCGCGGTTGAACAGAGAAAAGCATGCCTCGCGCTCTCTAAAGCACACCCACGATCACACGAGTGTTATTCTTCTATACGAAAATAAAAGGAGAGGCTCGAAGAAAAAGAAAAATAGCACCTCGTAGAAAACGCTAATGTTAAAGGCAAGCCGATACGACGATATAAGACGATAAAATGGGTGTGGAAGAGGGTACAGTTAACCACTCGATTCCCTCATCACCAGAAGGGTTAGATGTCATGGGATCCCAACGAATGCAACGCGGCGACAACTGCGCCCGCGCTATTCTCGCAGCATCACAATTGCGGAAGGCGGGCTTGCGAACCACGGTGTGAATTGCGGGTCGAGCGAGCTTCTACCGCCTTTGTCTCACATTTTCAACTCACAAAAGGAGCGTGTCATAAACCCTGGTTCGCCTGTCTACTACTTTCAAGGATGGGACAGGTGGGTGTGCTTAATCCCGGAGCGTGCCTCTAAGGATTTGGTAGTCCCAGGCCGCAGACACCCGCATGTCGCGAATGAGAAGAAAGCCGTCGAAACAGCTTTTGGGAGATCCCAGCGCATTTGTCGCTCAGTTTCGAGCGCAAGAGCAAGAACCTGCGACTTTTGTGAACACCTCTGTAGCACCCGGCAAAACAGATTGATTTGTTGAACTCATCTTGGGCCGTGTCTCTAAGTCCCAAGTGCCGCTACTTCTGCAAATATCGCACCACCTATCTTGATCGTAACGAGAGTAGCTTGAGGTATTGAGATAATTAATCGTTGAACTGCCTCTAACAATAGGACCGTGTCCAAGTGGGCGAGCCGATCGCAATTGTGGGAGTAAACGTAGCCTAGGACGATTTCTTGAGATACTCAATTATCTTCAGCAAGACTGCCAAGAAGTCATTGCCGGAAATCCAACACCTGCTTTTACCTAATGTGTAGAAGGGGTCTATTCCAGTTAGGGGGGGGCATCATTATGCAGACTCTGGGCGTTCTTGTGTAAAATAGCACATTACGATTTGACACGCATGTCAAGTGACTGCCCTCACCCCCCGCC
>KZ350175.1:2490-12566 GCA_002352805.1 Teladorsagia circumcincta | reverse complement strand
TAATCAGCACTCACACGTCTTATCTGATGATCCGGTTACCGAGGCATTTGCCCGGTAGGCAGAAAATGAGGGTTCGAGTCCACCTGGGGTGAAATTTTTTTCATAACCCACCATGCTTGTGGAACTTCTTCAAGAATTGTTATGGTGGTCTCGATAGTTACATCCACAATGTGTTCCAAGGTGAACGGCAGTTAATCCCGTCAACGAGCGCGGCAAGCGTCCGACCATTGTATTTGCATTGGCATTTTGTATGTACGGACGTGAACCAAAACAGGGTCAGGTTACCTTTCGTACCTTGCTGTGAAATAGAGCCAATGAGAAGGTTGGATTTCAAGGCTAAGAGTGTTCATGGACAGGCGAACACGCCAAAGGGAAGTACAAGCGCTAATGATGACCTGGCCAGGCCCTCACTTGGTCAACAAGAGCTCATTTTCAACTGCAGTGACGGTTTGAAGCAATTTCAAGACAGACCTGAGACCATGCACATGAATTAGCCTGTGAAACACAACTGTGATTATAACTATCAGCCGGGTGCATGGCTCATCCTAAGCTAGGCCACCCAGAGCTTTATCCCTCTACCTTGCAAGGACCATTTCTAGTAACAAACATGTCCACCCAGGCCTACCTGGACGTAATCCCGTGGGTTCGATCTGCTCGTTGGACAGTGTTTACTCAAGAGGAAACAACGATCGGATCGAGCAAAAGCTGTCACGACTGAGCACTATTGCCTTTTCAAAAACCACGCCCGGGACACAAGGATCATCCCTTCACGGGAATCAAGAGCCGTTGCTCATTTTGCCGCCTCGAAAAACAATCAAACAAAGGCGATTGCGCCCATACGCAAATCTTTGTTTTTAAGCGCTCTACTTCTTGCCGAGGCTTAACGAGAGTTGTCCAACACCGCTGGTCGCGGTAAGAAGTAGAGCGTTACCGAAGGCTTCCGAAGAATTCAGCTGCTCAGCTTTTTTGAGTTCTTAGGAAATAGGCCTCGTGTTCGATGAGTTCACAGGAAATCTGAACTAAAATTAGTTGACAACGTGCCAACCACCATCAGATATATGTAGTATTCGAGGCACAAAGGAACGGAACAGGCCAGTCTGTTCCAAGCGCGCTATGCATCCGCATTGAGTCGAAGAAGCTCCGAAAAGTGTATTGACTACCCATAATGTCCCATGCCTAAATCCGGCAGGAGGGGTGTGGTGGCAAGTAGCGCCACTAACCATGCGCACGATCTAGAGACCAAATCCTGGGCCTTACATAATCTAGAGCAACCTTCTAGCATTCTTCTAATACACACGATCCCTGGCTCACGGATCTTCCCGTATCGACCCTTGCGTGACTCCGCCCACATGGTAAGCTCCGCCCTACCCTCAAAAGTATACATTTTGTCATTACTTATCGAACCTTCATTTATTAGACCACTACTTCTCCGCAGCGTTCTACAGCTGTATCTCGTCCGACATGCAACCCTACCTTCTACACAAGCAATTAGTAGGCCCACAGCGCAAACTCCGCCTACCCATAGTTTATAGAATTTTTATGCGAAGACGTCGCTCCTTATACACTTTTAATATGCTATCGTACCCCGAACACAAAATACATTGTATAGCTGCAGGGTGCGTCAACAGGTTCCAGAGTAGTCTACGAGGGTGAAAAACGGAGTAGTATATCGACTGGTCTCCAATTTGCATGTCATTGTATTGAAAGATCACACTTGAAAGCCCCACACGATTTTTATAGAAAAATAAATGCATGGCGTATTCCATCCGCGTGGGAAAACGATCAACGATGAATTCTTTATGGATTAGTTGTTCGTTCATGAAAGACCTGTTTTTATCATTAAAAAATAGATCAACTAATACTCAAGTGGGCAAAGATGGAGACCCAGGTGTTACGGTGGCGCTACCCCAGGTCCCGGGGCTATCTTCGTTCATGAACTACAGCCTTTGCTGGCGGGTCCAGCTTCAAAATTTATGCCAATGTATGAAAAATCGGAGCTTCTCGCTCATACCTCTTATTTCTGAACCCGCTCCACAGTTCCGCTTATTGGATTACACTTTCCCAGACGCATTAGAAGCGAATCGAAGTGGAACACCGACTCTCACAAGGGCACTTCGCACAGCCAAAGTCAACACTACACTAATCAAGCGCGCGTCCAGTGCCAAGCGTTCCACGGGAATCGCCCACGCAAGTGGTACTCAAAACGGTAAAGCCAGAGGTGCCCATCGTTCAGGCACCGAACCCTATAGCGTTCCCAAATAGCAGTTGTCAGAGCGACGATTTGCTTGGGAAGCGCATCCATTAGCGGAACGGAGAAGGTAACCAGTTGGTTGTGTGGTTGTGTTTCACACAATTACACGCGCCGGTCCAGCTGAGAAGCGCGTGGGACGTTTAGATTGAAGAAAGGAGAGCTCCAGAGACAGGCATGTCAACCGTGACGGCTCAGTGGCATGGGAATTCGTTTAAAAGAAAATCCAAAGTAGTGCTTGTGGCCTTCCTACTGAACCATTTCTAGAGGCCAATATATTTGCAAATCCAGACCTAAACTTCTACTGACTTGGACCACTTTTTTTGGGAATGCGCCATGCGTTCGTCGTGTATTCGAAGTCGCCCAAGCAAATACGAGCACATTCGCTGGGACTAGCCTAGAGACGTTTGGATAGAGAATCTCATGCCGTAGTCCTCATCGAGACGCTCAAAACCATTAATTAAGGCATTGAAATGCAGAAGGGGATAAACTCGACCCTACCAGAATTCACCCACAGGGCGGGCTTAAAGGCAGTGAACACGATGGCTGGAGGGCGGAGCAAGCAGTTTCGCTGACGCATTGGACCAAGATCCCCCAACGTGCTATGGTGTTGTGTGATAACTTCCAACGGCATTCCTAATGACGCCTAATGACGCCATCAGAACCGCTCCGCCTTGTATTCATAGTGGCCACTGCTTTTAAGTTTAGGACAAAACTTCCATTACAAGGAGCAGGTACTGAGGCTCGAAACTTTACGAAAATATAATACTTCGAAAACACAAATTCAAAAATTCAATCTGAACATGGAATAATGTCGAATCTAAAGAAAATTGTTAAATAAATCAGCATTGTTTCAACTTTTTTCCTTTGAGTCACGAGCTGGATATACATATTTTATAGATCCAAAAACTACTACGGTCGCCGAAATTCAGCTATGACGGCTGGTGCAAAATTGATATGATCGGCGCGAGCGGTCGCGATGCGATCATCACGGCTAACTGCTTCGCAAAAGCAAGCGCATAGGCGATGCTAGCTACTGAACATCGTGCGAATTGCTGATTTATGATGAAACCCTTCCATGCTGAACAATTCAAAATAAAGAAAAGATGCTATTTGAATTGTTACCTACCGATGTTTGAGTCCTGTTAATCAGCACTGATATGAGCCCGTCCGTGTACTCGGCCCGGTCGTTCATAATACACTGATCTCGACATCCAACTAACAGGCAGTTTGGTTCGCCTTCGTGCGGCACTATGACACCAGTGAACGTCACACCACGGCAGTCTGAAACAATGAGAATTTACTCACTCGTGGAAATGCTCCTCGAACATGTTTTATCGTCTTTTGCATTGTAAAAATGAATTTCCTTACTTCTATAGAATCTTTCGATATTTACTTAAAGGCACAGTCCGCAATGAATTTGACACACTAAAGCACTTGCTCCCGTTAATACAGCAACTGGGTACGCAACCGCAAACGTTGTGCCAATCTATCTCAAAGGCGCCGGAGTCCATTTAGTTACACTCAGACATTCCCCATGCATATAGCATGCCGATATTTTCAAATGCGTTAGTGTCTGCGTCTCGCTTGTTCCCTATGCTCTCTCTTCTCCAAGTCGATTTTCTTGAATGCTGCCAAAGCCCCCTCCAAAAATATCTTCTCTGCCTCGCAGAATCGTGCACGGAATGAAATGATGAATGAAAAATGATCGTCCGCATTTTGAGCCTTTGTGGTCTTTCTTTTACGTTTTTCTTCCTTTCAGGTTCACGCCGCACTTTTGCCTTCATTTTCAAAACCAATAGTCCAATTCAATTGAGTGTGGCATCTGCCTTTGAGTTCAGTAGACCTCCTGAGAAATTCCAGCACCAACCAGAGCCGCAAAAAAAGATTTTCACGATTTCTACTCGTAGACAGGAGGTAAGCAGTAGCTTGTCTACTAGACGGTTTTGCACGTGGAGCTATAACTTGTTTTTATTTCCCTTAAAATTCACCTGTTCTGCGGAAGCAGGTGGTCGAGTTAAGAAAGAAAGTGAAAGCATGAAAACGGGAATCTCGCAGCAGGTGTTGCTTCACATGGCCTTGCGATACTTCGAATGGACCTTGCAGAAAATCGCATTCAGCATTTATTCGAATTCATGGTGACATTTCGCACGAAGGCCAAATATGGACTTTTATAGAAAATATTGCTGACATTCAATGCCTAGGTGGCCTATTCATATTCAAATGCCACGACGAGTATTATGTAGGAGTTAGTTTCTTTGCACGTCTGTTTTTATCTCCACAGGCGGGTTCGGTAGCAGTAAGCTTACTCCGAAGAGTTGTGAAACTGTACCATAATAGTACAATAAGGGGAAAGATTTCAGCGAAGCTCACTCTCGGGTTGCGTCACGCATCCTACTTCCACTCAGAATCGTTCCCTTCACCGCTGAATAACGCAGCAATTCAGTAAAAGTTCGCTCCCTCTCTGGATTAGCCACGCACGCATCCCACAAACTTTTAGAGCCGCGGTTTTATTTTATTAGGGTCCAGCTGAAAACAATGATTTCGGGAGAAGTGGGAAGGTGGGGAAGGCAGGGGACAGAAAAATTCCCACGACTAGGTTTCACGTCATCTCAAACAAGCCTGGTACTAGTCAGAAGTTGCCAAGTAAGGCTAAACTTTATCCGTGATTTGACCCCCAAACCGTGCGGGTGGATCGGTTACACTTGGTGGTTAAGCAACTCAACCCATGAAAAGTTAACACTAAAAATTTAGAGGTTCACACTTTTGAGTATTAATAAGTACACAATTTTCACTTGGCCTTCCACGAAAATGAGATTTTCATTTAGAATTGTCTGGTTATGAAGCAGGGTAAATACGGAGATCCCATCGTTGACATAAAAACTGGTAACCAACATGAACACTCGCTACTCCATTTGAAGCGTTCCGCTCAAGAGGGTATCCCTGAAGTGTTCCATGTACCCGTTAGGCTGTTACCTCGAATTACATCCACAAGTCCGGTCATTGAGGGTCCTATGGTAATAGGCTAGGTTGATACCGGGCACTTTCACCTTCTGCTGTGAACAGGAAAGATAAGTTCTTCAGGATCGTCCTAAAGATCACGATGGAATCCTTAATGGCCTATTTGACTGCATACTTCATTTCACTGACTCTGATTTGTAAGCCCGCCAAGCAAGTGGCCCCTCACATTAAGGTGTAATCGTTAAAACCACACCGTTTATGAGTTAGGCTATTCTCAGAACACTTAACCCAACCCAACAGGTTTACGAAACATTTCGCTTGAAAGACGCTTGGATGGACGGAATTGTTGTTCTCACACACCTAAGAAAAGTGATCGAAGTAGCCATAGATGTTCCCAATTCCGTCAAGAGTCATTGGTTGCTAAACCAGTTTGTGGGAGCGCTAAAGAAAGTTATCGGACCGATTTGAGGCTGAGTCGCCTGTGTTCCACTACCCTTGTGAAAATGATGGTGACACACAATGGATAAAGGATATAACAATTACCGAATCTCTTTTATCTATTGCGCCACACATTTTACTTCCACCCAGGGCCACAGTGTGGCATGAAAGTGATGCAGCCATGACAATGACTTGCTGGGATCGGCCGATGTTCAAATCTTTATATTTAACCTTCCAGATGAGCCTGATACCAGTCAACCGATCTCGGAGAAAACGAAGACCTGTTTGTCTTGAGCGGGATTACATTTAACCCTTAATATTCCAAGCCGTGCAGTGGCGTCATTGAGATTGAAGGGGGATCCTACGATAACGTAAGAGTTCGAAGAAGGGGGAATATACCAAGCGAAAGGCAGACGGGCTTCTGAGGATGTCGGGTGATGCGCATTCTTCAGTGAAGAGTATGCCCACGCTCTCTCGGCCTCTAAAAGGGAAATGCCTGCGCAACTGCCCCCACCCCTCCCCCTCCCTCCCCGTCCCCTCGCCGTCTGATTCTAGCCGATTAGCAGAGAGAGTGTTAGTGTTGACGAGGGCAGCACCGATGTTTCTCGAATTCTGAGCAGTCTCTCGTGGGTTTTTCTTCATCCTGGACTTGACCACCTATACCCTGGCTCCAGTGGGGCCATTACATCGTAAAGTCCGCCATTAAGATGAAGAAATGGTGTTCTCAGAGGGTTCAGTAGGGGCTAGAGCGGCGGGCGAATTCCACATATCTTACTGATCTCGCCCCGTGACCTCGTTGCCGTTCAACGATGAGTTAGGATGGAAGCATAATTTTTAATAAAAATAAGGAAGTATATTCTGTTCTGACTGATTGGGCTGAGATCGATAAGGAAAGGCTGGTAAGCTGTCGGGTGGGCTCTCCAACCAACCAATACTTCAGGTGAGCTATAAAAATTCCTGTGACTATAGATGAACAAAGAGTTCCATTCTCTAAAGCATTACGCGAAAATAATTCAAGGACCCTGCAATGGTATTTTGTTCGAACGCTAGCCAAGGTGACTAAGCCAAGCGATGTTCTTATAAGAGGAACGGTAAACAAAGTTGCGCTCGGTCTTGGCAGCCAACAACATTGAATTCTGTTCGCACAAGAAATATTCGCAATGTTCAGCTTTCTATTCGCGTTGTCAAGATTTACTAGTGGTCTGCAGTTGCGTACTGAACAAGAGACTTGCTTTTTATATTCTGACAAGGAAGGTTCCAGGTCGTCGCGGCCATTCAAATACAGATGCGCACGCCTAGATGAACCTTCGAATGCTGATCTCAAATCCACCTTCCAAATCTGCTAAACGACCCTCGGAACGGGTTTATGAAGCAAGACAGCGCAGCGGTAGTAGTCGAGACTCACAGTCAAAATGTCGAAGGATCGGTCCTTCATCGTGGTTACTGTTTTGCCTTCAGGAATTTAGTTAAATAGGCTAGCAGAGCCGTTTAGCTGTATCTCTGAATAATGGATAACAGTAAAAACGATAGGGAACCCATCCTACTACTTTTTGGCTGTTAGTCACAAACACTACCGCTGCGCTATTTTGCATCATAACTCCGTTGAGAGAATCGTTTAGCAGATTCGGAAGGTGGACTTGAGATCAACGTTTGATGGCACATCTAAGCGTACACATTTCCTCTCGAATAGCCATGGCGACCTGGGAATCTGTCCTTGTAAGGGTGGAGACGGTATACTGGTTAAAAAAACCACTTATCATGGGTATGGTGAAGATCAAATCCCGGATTGGATCTTGCTCAGGCAGATAACACTTTTCATCTCTCTATCCGGAGCTGGTTAATTGGTACCAGAGTCATGTGGGGGATAAAAACCTAGAATTGCCCATCGGATATGCATTGAAACAACACCAGAAATCTAAGTGGCTGTTGGATGTGTGGCGAATTCCTATAGAAAGATTCTTAAGGCTGTATTAATGCTCTATACATTTCTGGCGTATCTCAATGGTGTTCACAATAAAACCCACCCTGATCTCAATAAACACTCCTCTTACTGGAAAATTCTAGGAAAACTACGATTTGGCTACTCGATCCAGGTTACGTATTACCAAACTTGTCTGGGAGGTTCAAAACCTAGTACTGGGCACCACGAAGGAGCTTGTCAGGGTCAGCTGTAGAATTTTATGCTTAATGCTTAATCCTATCCACATATCGGTAGATGGCACCGTTTATGAAGCCCACAGCCTGGAGGTCAAACCCGGGATCGAATCTTGCGCAACCTAAACAGTTATTACGTCCACGACCGGTTGATTCATATCTGACTGACCATGGGTAAAAACACTGGTATAGACATCGTCAGGCCCATATGGGCCAGGTGGTTATATTGAAATGCCTCTTCGATCCAAGAAAAGGAAAGTGGAGTGCATGGCGCAGCTCAGGAAGGGATTGAGTAGTGTCAGATGCTTCATCCTTCGTCCTTTGTCCCGTCCTGTCCACATTCGAGGACTCCTTGATAAACGATAGAACAATCGATGCCAATCAATCCATTCCCAGAATGCGCCATGCAATCCACTTTCATTAAGAATAGCAAATTGAACGCAGCTTGTCCTATTCAATGACTTGTGGGGCCTACCGATGTACAAGTCAGTATTTTCATTCTCCCAAAAAATTCTGGTACCAATCGGCAGACCCCGGAGGAATGGAAGGACTGGTTGACCCAGACGATGAACGATGCGGAATTGGTTCCCTGGACCGCGCGCGTGGTAAGTAGCGCTACTTAACACTGTTCCATTTCTGCCCTATCGGAAAGAATGAAAGCAAATTGAGTCGTGAAGAAATATCTAATAGGGAAGACCGTTCCGACCAGTGATCGTGTTCTTTGATTAGAACGTTCTAGAAAAGGGGTCACTCCTCCTGCTGTCCAACGTTTACGTCACAACGAACACACGCTTTGACACCCCTTGAATGTCTGATGGAAGTTTTTCGTTGGTGTCGTAAATGTTCGAACAGAGGCAGAATATATCCCATTGGGTCGGCGAACAGTGATATAACCGTGAAACGACGCGACTCTCAAGGCGAGGCTGGTTTTCGGAAACGATGGACAACAGCACGACGACTACAACGAGACGAGGATCACATACATGCAAATTCATCCCTTTCAATCCGACACCTCGGATGATCTCAGCGCGGGTCGTCAATCGCCCCCAGCAACCACTCCGCGCGGGAAAAGGATTTCGCGTGACGGAAGCGATAAACTGAAGTCATTCTGTCAGTCCAAGGACATCATCGAATACCATTCATGATTTATCACTGCAGCGATTCAGACAGTGCATAAGGAGCGGCAATTGGCTGATTCGGAGGGTCCAGTGGATCAAGTGGGTTCAAATCAACCTATACCTAGCTCCACTACTGACCAACTTTGTTTGGCGAAGAATAAAGTATAACAGTGATATAGTTGGCGTAACTTAGCAACAGTCCAGCGGGGGTCTACCCCAGGGATGAGCCGCGCACTGCCCTCCAACGTGATGGCAATTGAATGCTATTTGGCCTTACGGTAGCTTGTGGAGGTCAACCTATGCGGATCCACCGTTTCAGGTTACGTGAGCACTTGGTTTCGGTCATACAAGATAAGGTAACTCAGATAGTCCGTCAGGTGCCTTACTAAAATATGGTAGTTTGAGAAAAAGGCCAGGTTTTCAGGCCCTGACGAAGTCGAAGAAATCCAAAGGTAAACCCAACGAAGTTTTCCGATCTAGGGCGATTACAAGTAAGTGTTTATCTGATTGAGCTATACCGATATTAGAAGAACGTCGACCTCGGACGATTCCCCAGCTTTTTCGTCCTCCTAGACAATTATGTATAATCAACAAAGCAACCCTTGAAGGACGAAGGGCTTGGTGGTCTTAGCGAGACTCCAACCAAGCTTTGACGGATGGACCGTGTATCTGGTTAGTGGAGCAATTGTCACTGAACTGCCCGTTCAGTTCCCCAAGAGGAGGCGTGAAATGAGATATTACAACATAAATATGAAACTATCTATAAAGCTGTACTTTGCCACTTTACTGAGCACTTCTCAAAAATAATACACCTTTTTAATCCTGACCACCAAATAGGTCCTAGTTGACTCGACAAGGCTCAGTTGCAAAGGGACCAACTTGAACATGAGATGTGGTTCTGGAACCTTCCAGAAAAGGCTGGGAGATAAGCTAAGTTCGATGCGTCCCTAGCCGCTCCACTCTTACACCCCAGCGTTCAAGAATGTTCAGTTTATCTGCTAAGCGCCAAATTTCCAGGGTCCAGCTGAGACGATCCTGCTTCAAAGAGGTAGCATCCATCACAACTCAATTATAATGTAATGCATTAATGGCATGGAAGGTGGCATTAATGTCAGGGCCTGACTTTCCATGGACACTGGCATAGCTTTCTCAGCATG
>KZ350164.1:0-18744 GCA_002352805.1 Teladorsagia circumcincta | reverse complement strand
GTTGGTGGGTGTGTGTGTTTGTGCGTTTGACCGGAATCATAGCTCGGGTACCAGCTGTCGCCAGGAGCTGATTTTAGGATATGATATAGGGAAGAGACGGGAGCATATTTGCTGGGAGACATATTTTGGCAATGCGACTGCCTCTCAACTTTTTCACGATTTTTGTTACCATTTGCCTTTATTTAACGATGGCGACGGTTTCCCTTTTGCTATGACCTGAGGATGAAGGGTGGATAACAACATAAAAATCTATTCGAGCAGAATAGAAAGGCAACAAAATATGGGGTGGCTGTATAGTTATGCGGAATATGCCAGATCGGCTTTTCCAAAAAAATGCAGAAAAACCCCCTTCAAGTTTTGAAGCTGGAACTCTGTGATGATGTGAAAGATAGCATTCATTTCTACAACGATTTCCATATAGGGACTTCTACCCTTGAACTTCATTAGGCGCGTTTTTTTTGAAAGCATCTTACTATTGGTTTCACAGCCGTGTGAATTAATATTCTGCGAGTTGTCCGGTTTCATCAAAGCCCATCATGTGATGCGCGCGTTTGTGTGCGGAGCTAAACTGGTAAAGGAGAATAACGCTGTGCTACACCGCTCATGTGATAAGGTGGTTCAGTACAATGAGTAGCGACTACGTTTATGAAACAACCGACAAGACAGTGTGCACTATAGGCGTACGACTAACGGTCGGGGCGGGGCGGAGCTTAGGAGGTCGCGTCTTCGATCAGGCAACTTGTAATCGCATGAGCGAGGACGCGACATTGCCCGGCGCCCGGCGCAGACACTTGTAAACTACAACAGCGAGAAAATCATACAAAGTAGCATATTATCACTTCACTCATCGCTCTTCCAGTCTTCTTGCCTGAACACGTCGCTGAGGCCTGGACGATTCGAACACGCGGTGACCGAACGATTGACCAGCATTTCTTGAACATGAGTGGAAAGTAATAACGTTGATACGAACGTCGGCGGCATGGCTCAGCGGGAGGCGAACGGTGGCGAGTGCGACTGGAGTTAGCGGGATATAGAATACGACGGCTGCGAAGCGGGATACAGACGAATGGGCGAACGGCGGGTAGTACGAGTCGAGAGCGGAATGAGCGGAATATAGACGATAGCTGCGAAGCGGGATACAGACGAAGGGCGAACGGCGGGGAGTACGAGTCGAGAGCGGAATGAGCGGAATATAGACGACAGCTGCGAAGCGGGATACAGACGAAGGGCGAACGGCGGGGATAGGGGAAGGATAGCGATGTAGGTAGAATTAGTGGCGATAAAAAAGGCGATATGACGAGTAGCGGAATAAATAGGTAGGTGGAGTACAGTGTCGTGCGAGTCAGCTCTTGCGCTTCTTAAGTGGAGGTCCAGAACAAAGAACGGTGTTGTGACTTCCACGACAGATGCTGCAAGAGACAGTGCACAATGCGGGACCATGATCAGGGCGAAGACAGCGGCTGCAGAGTCGTAACTCTGTCACCCGCATTGCCCTACTGACTGGATCGGAATAGCGATGGCAACGACCGGTGTAGTGCCCGTCAACGTTTTCGTTAACGGTGCAGAAGATACATGAAGACTTAGGAGCGGTGCGCTCCAGCAAGACAGCAATGTCAGCCCTCATTTCAGCAGTCAGCGAATACAGCGACTCGATTCGATTGGTAAGGGCTTGAAGAGTGTTGCCGATAGCATCTAGGGCGGCGGCTTGGGTGTATTCCATCAGACGTATCTCTTCGTCAAGGTCGTCGGCCATGTATGATGGACGAATGTCTGATGGTTTTGAGACTTGACTTTGCTTGAAAAAGGGAGTGGACCGCAGCTGCGGCTCCATGGTTTGGCGCACGTTTTTCTCTACATTGTTGCCGCTTTTCCGCTACCCAGCGTACTGGAGCAAGAAGTGACGCTACGACGAGCTTTGCGATGGCCGCGATCAATTTCACTACATGAAGTGCCGTAGCAGCGAGAAGCTTGACTAACGTTAAAATCACGATCGGGCCGAAGACGTAGGTAAGGAATATCGTAAAGGCTAGTGCAAGTACAGCAATTAGCGTTACCTTCAGTGGTCAAGGAGGACCATCCACATAGGCGAGAGGTCAGGAAAATGAAAGTCCTCTAGCCAATCGAACTGGGGTATGTGCGATTCTGTGGTCCTGAGGAATATATCACTCTCCTCTTTGTATGTGACATAGTGGAGGACACCTCTCAGTTTGGTCGTGACGTTTTTGCCACCACAAACTGTGTGACAATATGTGTTTACTACGGCATTTTCGAAAGTTAGCTTCACCTTCGTCTTCATACTTTCTGGGCTGCATTTGATAGAAAAAAATGTTGTGCGCGCATTGGACAGTTGCCCAGGATTCTGCTTCTGCATGGCATGAGATTTCGACTGTGCTACCGAACTCACAATTGTAGCATCCCGAAAGATTTTCCGCGCTTATAGCACAGTTTGAATTGATGGTCAGGTGCGCAGTTTCGATTTTCTTATCGGAAACGATTGCTATTGTTGTTTCCCCCTTATTGTATTCTGCGTATACGTTGCCAGATGCGCTTGCTATAGTGATGTCCGGTGTTATCAGCGGCAAGATATATTGGCTGTTACGTCGAATCTGCTCTGAAGTGTTATATGGGTACCTACAGGTGGATGCAAGAGCTGAGGCATCACAATCACAGTAGCGCGCATTGGTACACAAGAAAAAATTGGAAAGCGCTCTGTCATATGTCTGGCATGTCACGGCAAAGACGTGATCTACTGGGTCTACGAGTGTTTCATTGACTGTTTGCGCATACTTTTTGTGGAGCCCGAGTTCGGGTGTATGTGTAGATATCACTGTAAAATTGAAATGTGCGAATTCTCTCGTTTGGTATGGTACGAGAGAAATTGTACCATTCTTTCTTGCGTTGTACATTTCCACGCTGATTTTCATGGTGACTTTTGGTTTCCATGCCACACATTTGAAGATTTCGTATACCCGGGGCGATGTGGGTATGTGGGATATGCGGAAGAATGTGCATACTCTGCGAGGAATGTACCAAGGAAGTAAGCATACGCGGTCAATCCCAGTGCACTGCGTAGAACAATAAGCGTACCCTGGGTAGTGCGCGGTAGCATTCAACTCTGGAATTATTGCCGAAGGATGTAAAGATTCACACGTGTTGTGCTCACATGATCCCATTCCCCGGCATCGCGTTACGCGATTCACTTGGTACCGCGTTTCTCTTGTCCAGAAGTAAGACACTTTTTGACATGTCAGATGTTCCGAAACACGTTCTATTTTGATGCTGCCTACGCTTACGTTTCGATGGAGTAATTGCACGCAAAGGCTCGTCTGGATACTGTTGAAAAGCACCTCTCGTTTGTATTCGTAGTAACACTCATCACGTTCTAAACAAGTGAGATCGACGGACTATCTCATATATCCGTATCCGTATCCTGACACGTCGATTCTAGCGCGATAATGAATGTAGCTGTTACCAGGAACACTGTTTCCATTGTATTCATGCCAGGTGCCGGGTGTAAAGTGTGTCAACGAGAATGGTCTGTTCTCTCTAATGGGTGCCGTATTTGCCAGCACTATGTTAGTATTGTTGGTCACTACGGTTCCAGAATTCTCTTTTTTGCGGAAAATTAACCAAATTACGAGTGAAGTGACGCTTATGGCGAAGTAGCATAAAAGGGCAACGGAGAATATTGCTCCCGCAAGCCAACAATGTGGGTTGGCGATAAGCGCCTTCGTAAGAATCTTGGCAACTCTGTCGCAGTATAGCCGAGGTATGCATGTCTTTTGCCAAACGAAGTTGCCGGATCGTAGCGTTAGCAACCACTCACTGGGAATTGGAGACGGTTCGAGAACGTACTGCAGAGCTCCATAACTCTCGTTATATGTCCTACAATTAAGGCTGAAGCAGACTTCAAAAGGCTTGCTTGTGGGATGTACTGTTACAATACCTTGAGTACAGGTTATAAATTCTGTTTCGTTGCAATTGGCAATGTGTAGCGTCATCAACATCAGAATCAAACATATAGACCCGATGTTAAGAGGTTGTCTTACCCCGAGCGCTACTTCTGCGACTTTTGTGGCTGCACTGCCTTTTATTTCTTTCTGTTGTCGTCTGATTGCTTCGCGTGCCTTTGTTCTTGCTGCGCGCTGGGGTTTTTCGTGTCGCCGCTGAGTTGCGACCTGCGGCGGCGGACTTTCCCCTTCCTCCGAGTGGTTGTTGTCCGCATTTTGCGCTTGCTCGTGTCTTTTCGGCGGCGCTGTCGCTCTGATCTCTAGCGGGTAAAGCTTTGTGATTGGTCGCTGAATGTATGCCTTCTTGTGAGGGAGCCTAATTTTTGCTGAACGTACGGATCCATCAGCACTCACTGCGAGCTCTGCGATGATACCGATTGCCCAGTGGCCTCTTGGTATGAATTCCTGCTCAATTAGCACTATTTCTCCAACTTCGGGACCTGCTCTTGCATTATGTCTACGCGTTTTGAATAGGGACTTCTGCGTGTCTCTCAAGACCGTGAGGTACCCGATGTTCCAGATGTCCCAGAACTTGGCTGCTATTCTTTCCGATTGCTCGAGTGCTTCCTTTGCTTGAGAAAAGGTTTGAATGCATTCGGGGTCATAGGATGCGTCATCGTCCGAAACGTTGGCTGCATTCAAGGGTGGCAGCGAAAAGCTGACGTTCCCTTGTAAGAAGTCAATCGGACGCAAGGGGTAAACTGAGGCATCTGTTGTGCTAACGGCTGTAAGCGGCCTGGTGTTCAAAATCGCCTCTATGCGTGCCGTAGCTGTCATCATATCTGTGAGACATAATTTCCTTCTTCCAACGCTTTTTTGAAGGGCCAGCTTCACGGAACCCACCAGCCTCTCCCAAACCCCTCCCATCCATGGAGCACCTGGAGGGTTGAATAGCCACGCGATTCTGTGAGTGGTGCAATATGACATGATTGGATTGTCCTCGTCAGTTTCGGCTGTAAACAAAGTGTCAATGACTTTCTGACCCAACACGAAGTTTGTTCCGCAATCCGTGCGAACTACTGTGGGAACACCCCTTCGTGAGACGAAGCGCACAAAACTGCTGAGAAACGCGCCAGCTGATAGATTTTCAACCACTTCAAGGTGGAGCGCTCGAGTTGTTAAGCATGTAAAGATGCAGATGTACACTTTGAGGTTGTTATTGAGTACGAATGATCCGATAAAGTCGCATCCTGTATTTTGAAATGGTTTCGCTTGAACGACCCTGTCTGATGGTAATGAAGCCATTCGCGGGGCTTCAAAGGGGAGGCTCTGAGCTCTCTGACAAACAGCGCAGTTCTTAAGGATGCTTCGTATAGATCTTGATGGTTTAGACAACCAGAAACGTGTCGCGCTAATGTGAGTAAATGATTCTTTCCACAGTGCGCATTGTTTCTATGCAGATCTAGTAGAATGGGCCGCACGAGTGTGGTCTGTGGACCGACGTAAATAGTAAATAGTATTCCGGGTGTCATAGTGCCAGGTGGCGTTTTGCAATCGTGATACACAACGTATGATACCTTGCTCGTCACGGAATAATCGTTTCTCGCGGTGACGTTTCGGAGGTCGTCTATGTTGATGTTCTCATGTTCAAGATGAAAGATAAGATTTTCGGCCTCCTTCAAATCCGATGGTGTTATTTTGAGTGAGGTATCGAATTAGACTCGATCCCATTTGAGTGCATGCTTTTTCTTGACATGAAAGTCCTTTCTTTCAGGATGGCTATGATTTTCCCCACGTAACTTGTTACTCGTAATGCCTTATTGAAGCTACTATAACGACTCAGATCAATTACGGGATTGGCTATGGGTGATTCTCTCCTGCCATCTTGTGCTAAACCCGTTAAGACTACAACGCTTTGATCCTCCTCCGAGAGGTCATCAAGCTTCCCCGGCTCAATGGTTTCAATATTGACAAGCGAAGCTAGTTCCTTTTTATCAAGCAACCATTGACCCATTCCAGATTTCCTGGTTGCGAGCTAGTAACTCCGCGCGTTCCTGCGTCGGCAGGATTTTTCTCCCCGGGCACATGAAAAAGGTGGCATTGACATCCGAGGGCGGTCAGCCTGTTCGCTATTGTCTTTATTATATCTCATTGATTTGACGCGAAAAGTGGGATTTTTCGCTGTGACCGAATCCAACTCAGCGCTATTAAACTGTCGCTTACTATATTTATCGTGCTGAGGTCATAGTGGATGACTGATGCTATGGATTCTGCAAGTCTGAACGCGAGCAAAATTGCAAGGAGCTCCAGCTTAGGTGTTGTTAGTTTTCTTTTCTGTGGCGCAAGTTTCGTCTTCCCACTTATCAGCCAAGATACTTCGGTGGATGTACTGTTTTCAAAAAATCCGCAAACTGCCATCGCTGTGTTACTTGCATCTGCGAAAACCCACAAGTAAGATTTGCTATATGCGTTCGTAGTAGGAAAAAATTGGCGCGGAATCTGCACGTAGAAGTTAATGGCTTTTGTTGTTTTTTGCCATTCCAGAGCGATCTCAGGGCTCACGGCTTCACCCCAATCAATTTTTTCCTCGAAAATTCTTCTGAGCAGATGTTTCTGGCTTATCATTAGCGGAGCCACCAGACCAATGGGGTCATATATACTGTGATGTTGCTTTACAAAGTCTCTTTTCACTTTGGGCTCCTGTGAAAATTCTGTTGCCAAAGAGTAGCTGTCGGAGACAGGACTGTAGTTGACTCCGAGAATCTTCATCGGCTCGCATGGGGCCCTATCTTTTTCATCGATTTCAGCATTCACGTCGGGGCAATTGCTCACAAAGGCACGGAGATTCATGCCTATCCTCGAAAACAGTTCTTTAGATTCTCTGTATTTTGCTATGGCTTCTTCCTTGGAATCGGCACTAATTAGAACATTATCTACGTAGAGCAGTGAAAGGAGTTCATTCGAAAGCGATGTACCACAGCTGCGCAAGTATGCTGATAAAACCATGTTCAGCATGCTGGGAGAGGATGTTATGCCAAAGGGCACCCGTTTCCATCTGTATTCCACCAAGTTTGTCCGGAGTGGCGGTTTGTTTGGATCGCGAACCCACAAGAACCGGCACAAATCGCGATGTGACTCATGAATACGGATTTGTGTGAATGCGGCTTGTATGTCCGCAACAAGAATGATTGGTTTTTCCCTACTGGCAACTAATATGTCGTGGATCTTGTTCACGAATGAAGCGCCCGTGTGAATTACGTCATTGAGTGACAATTGGCCCTTCTGCTTAGACGATGCGTCAAAGACAATTCTGAGTAGGGTTGGTTTGTGCTCTTTCCATACTCCTGTGTGCGGCACATAATATGTGCCCGCTGAGTCAGGCATCGCTTCATTATCTCCTCTATTACGTCTTCTTCGAGGTACTGCGCGATTACCTTGGCGTACCATTTCTTCCGTTCAGGAAACTGTTCCAGATGTTTTAGTTGTGATATCAGTCGACGGAAAGCCATGTTGTAGTTATCATTCAAGTTGACAACGTTTGCCTTTAAGGGAAATGGTGCGCTGATGCCTTTTTCGTCGTATCGAAGTAATTTTGCATAGTTAGCAAGGTCTGTATAAACATTTTCATTATCAGCAGCTTCCTTTGAGGAAATACCTAGACCTTCCAGCTCAAAAATGTTTCTGAGCACAGAAATTACCGTATTGCATAATGTTGGCATTGCCTGACTAGCTCTTCCATTTATTCGACCACGACCATAAGCGACAAACCCGAATAGAGTTCGTGCTACGCGACGGCCAGTAGGTAGCTGTATGGGTGGGAAGCTTTCGTTCACGAATGAGCTATAGAGATCGATTCCAATAAGTATATGAGGGACCTGAAGTTCTCCTCGCATACGAGTATTTGTGAGAAAAATATTATTGTCTTCCATGAGTCTTATGTCGCATTCGGTGAGATGGACTGCAGGAAAGCCCGTAGTCAACATCGGCTTTGTTTTCATTTGAAATTCCAATTCTCGTCCTTGTGCTGTTTGAACTCGCAAGACAACGTGGTGGGACAAAAATGTCTCCCACTTTCCGCCAATACCTGATAGGGAACAATGTTCTGTTTTCAGCACTGGTAGCGCCAAGTATTCGGCGGAGTTCTTCAGTATAAGACTGACGTGTGCACCCGTATCGAAAAAGAAAAGTGCTCTGTCGTACCGACTGTAGGAGTGGTTCCAAACCAGACCTTCCGCGGCCATCAGTACTATTTGATCATCTGTGTTCATATTATAAAACGAAGGTGTTATTATCGGCTCGTGTCTGACCTTAGTCCGTTGACTGTGGACGTGCGCTAGAGACGGTAACGTTGCGGTAAGGTTTTGTTGATTATAATCTTCTCCTTTTACTCTTTGCACCGGCAGCGATGGCACGAATGAAGGATCTTGGACCCAGCTGGTGCAGCTGGTTGTACAGTACTTTTTGCGTCAGACCCGCGTTCGATTTGTTTGCTGTTTTGAGCTGCTGCCAGGAGCTGTCACCTTGTTTCGCTACACAAAGAAATCCGTCGTGTAGTCCGTTACAGCGCCTACAATTTGGTCTTCTACACTCATTGCTGGTGTGTTCTGTGGCGAAACATTTCCAGCATAGACTTTTTTCCATGCAGATTTTTCTACGTGCACGTGTATCTTTCACAGTTCGACATTCATGTGATTTGTGATTTGTTCTTTCGCAGAAATTGCACATATGAGTCCCTGAACTGAATGGTTTTGCTGTTGGTGGTTACCAAGGCGCTCAGAGATATAAGCGTGCCTCATGATGACTGCTTCTAGGTTATCTAATGTTTCACCAATCGTATATGTTTCGCCGGTCTTGTTTTCGCGCAAGGATTTCTCTACGATTTGACGTGGAAACTTTTTGAGGATTGTCTCAGCCCACATGGGATCACAGGTGTCTGCAATTGCATAACCAGATGATGTCATCTCATTTACTAGTGCTCTGATATCATCAAAGACCGATTCGCAGGATTTCGAGTTGTCTCTGGCCGCGGGAAGGGATGCAAGCCTTTTTATGACATTTGCGCGAGCGTTGGTTATGTTATAATATTTCTTGAAAATGGTGTAGACCATCCATTGGTAGTTCTCCGGGATCATTTGTATACCTTTGATGGTATTCGCAGCTTTCCCGACAGGGCTTTCTTCCAAAAGGATAATTTCTCCATGGTATTGAGTGCCGAATTATTGTGAACCATTGCACTGTATATGGCCCAGTACTCTTTGAAATTTGAAATATCTCCAGAAAAATGAGGTATACTCACTTGAGGGAGCCTAATGGAACTGCATTCGACTTGTTTCTCTTGATTAGGATGGTCGTCATCATTGGTTCCCTTCGACATTTTCTCTGTTACCTGACTTGTGGTAGCTACTGTCGTCGCTTGCGTTGAATCATTGAGGCGCTGCCTTTCCCTTTTTATTGGTGCAGCTGCACTGGTTACCGTATCCGGCCCTACTTTTTTGAGAGCGTTTCTGCTTAGACTTCTTGCATGTTCACACTTTATTTCCCCGAATCGAGTTTTCAGTGCTGTCAAAATAGCATCTGCTTCGCTTATTCTTTCGTTGTAAGAGGTTTCGATTTCGATGGTTTGAAACTCATCCAGGAATTCTTTGCGCTCCGACTTTTTTGTTTCGGAGTGCTCCTTTTGTACATTTTCGATTACCTGCGAAATGTCGCTTCGAGTGGTATTAATTATCGAAATGGCATTTTCGATTGACGAAGCGTTTTTGATGCAGTAGTCTATGCGCTCTTCATAATCGAGAGGATATTGTGGTTCATTGGCGAACACACGAAATGTATCGATCTGAGAAATCAGAGCACTTGTGGCTCTTTTCAAACTCGACTTTTGGAAATAAAGTGCCATATTTGTACTGTACTGACTTTCGTCACAGCGGTGGTCTCCTTTTGCGGAATCGGCTATGTGGCGGGTTGACTACAACCTGGCCACTGACCTGGTTTGTCAGTTCGGCAAAATGCAAGAGCTGGCAAACGGGCGACACGTTTAATTCGTGCTTGCCGATGCACCAAATGTGCTACACCGCTCGTGTGATAAGGTGGTTCAGTACAATGAGTAGCGACTACGTTTATGAAACAAGCGACAAGACAGTGTGCACTATAGGCGTACGACTAACGGTCGAGGCGGGGCGGAGCTTAGAGGGTCGCGTCTTCGATCAGGCAACTTGTAATCGCATGAGCGAGGACGCGACAAACGCTGACCAAGAAAACGCTTCGCAAGAGGAGACAAGTACTCTCGGAAAAAATCTCCGTTCAGGACCATAACACACTAAGATTCCCCCTGTGGAGATTGATTCGATCTTTCCTGTGGAGATTTGTACTTGACGCATTCCCCTGACATGTGATTTTACCATAACACATGTAAGTGTTAGGAAACTGGTAAAAAGCTTTCTGCTCACGCTCGTTCCGTTCCTGAGTTCTCTGTAACGATGGTCGCCCGACGTAGATAGTCTCGCTCATCTCTTCACTTGAAATGATGTCTTCCAGATATCTCAGCAGTGTTCCCATAGTGAAGTCACAGTTTTCAGCTTGTTTTTCATCAGCACCTTTCGTTGGAGGTGCTCTGGAGACTTGCACAGAATCCTCTCCAGTAGCCATTGGCTATTCACATCTTCGCTTTTTTTTTTCAAGTGTTCCACACGATTTGTATCCGGTATGCAGCGTCGGAGTCAGACTCGTCTTGGTCTGCTTCAAATTTTCAGCAAAACAATGACTGTACGCCCAGTGCTAGACCAATGCCCAAGAATGCCGCATGACTGGGCCCGTTTCAGTCAGCAAAAAGAGGGGTTGTCCTACTTTGCAGTATCACGCAACCACACAATGGATACTTAATTAACAGAGGTCGAATACAGAGGTTGAACAAATTGAGATACAAATTCCTGCTACACTAATCACAGGCGCCTACACTCGACCACCGCCCTCCACTTGTTCAGGCACTTCAGCAAATTTGAACAAGAAATGTTTTAGTGAGCAAGTCATCGACATTACCTTTGGGCTACACGATATCCAGAATACATATTCACTTTATGCGTCATTCACCTTACGAAGGAAATGCGAAATAAACTCTTCTCATTGGTGAAGATATGAAGAGTCCAGCGGTTCCTATCTCGATTTATGAAGTTTACTCAGAACCGAGATATTTAACTCGAAAGTAAGGGCCATAAACATACACTGATTTTCAAACAACCAAATAGTTATTTACTCAATATTTTCTTTTGGGAACATACAGCAACTCTAACATTTGAAAGTTACTATTAACGAGTAAATTTCTTAAGTTTAGACATAATTTTCTTTAGGAAGCCTTTATGAGGTGTTTCTTCTTCGTGGGCTTCGAAAGGAACAATTCCCTTGCTGAAACTTTCCAACGATGGCTTATCCTCTTCGATGAGATCTCGATCTTCTCCATTCCGCTTGCGAGTCAGTACTGGTGTGCCCAACATGATACCCGTTGAACAGCCCTGCAAGTGCTTATCATTACCAAGTCGGACTACGTTCTGCAATAAAGCAAAAAGTAGTGGCAGAAATTAACATCATCGATTCAAAAACAGAACCAACCTTTGGAGTGTCGCAGGTTTCGATGGGAGGCGAAGGCGTCTAAATAATCAAGAAGTCAGTGTTCTACGGATCTTATTGATACCATCTTCAAAAGGATTACGATCATGGAAGAGACTCCCTTCTTGGCAAGAAAACTTTAGTCAGACATAAAGAAGACATTTTTATTGATTTCTGAAGCACCAGTTGCTGAATATCGCCATGAAATTTAATTCTTTGTTTTGTTAATGCAATTATAATCGTTTTTATTAGCTTAAAATAAGCTCTTCTGGAGATTAATAGCCTGGATAATTTTACACCCATTTTCAGACCGAGGCACACCACTGAACTCACTGCTACAATAGAGATACCCACAGTCCCCAAGAACATCAGAAAAACGAATTCCCGGCTCAAATCCGCCCCAGTAATAACACCTATCATTCATTTGGGATCAAAATCGATTCCAAACTCGTTGGGACGAACAAACGGCTCCGAGAGTTCATTTCACACCTAAAGACGTGGGGGCAGTGGGCGCGGACGAGAACAGGCTGAAAAGCAGAAAGCCGTATTCTCTTCTTTCGCTATGCTCCCACGACGGTATCTCAACAGTACGATTACCTGCTCTCCGGCAAGCCTCTCGTCGCCCGCCGTAGCCATGCCTCAAGATGTGAAAAACTCACGGAGCCAGAATAAACACCAGAAAATAAAAAAAAAAAACTCCCAAGGAATACCAGAAACATGATGGAAAAAGCTAGTCAGTGAAGCTATAAAATAATTCCCGAATAAAACTGAGAAACTGAACAAAGGAAAACCAAGGATAGCTCAACCCAGAGTATGCATCCCACCCCCCTAATTATTGAAGGCACGAGTCAGGATAGGGCACTTGTAAGGAGTGATTCCATCACAAATATGGGCTGGGCTGCACTCAGAAGGTGCCCCTGGCGGCGGGGGTGCATCGACAAGGCCCCTGGCGCACTATTTATGGCGATGGCTGGCTTGCATCAGCTATGTACGCCCACCACCGGAAATGGTGCGTGGCTAGCATAATGAGTTAAATCAGCTAGGTTGTTTGGATTACTTCCATACTTACTATCTGGTTAAGCAGCAGCTGTCGCCAGCACAGATTTTCGCGTCAATAAAAATCAAATCTTTTAGGTGAAGTTGACTTACTTTTCTTGATTCACAGTCTATTACTATCACATCATCATCATCATCATCATTGTTCGGAGGAGGTGGCGGTGGAGGATCCAAGATGATCACCTCACCATCTTCCAACATTTCTAAAACAGGAAAGTGAGGTAATTTCCAAACAACACCAGCAATTGGAGGCACACATTGAACTTACTTTTATCATGACTAGAGAATTGCCAAATAGAGTAGATGTATTACACACGAGGATGCCAGGGATAAAAGGGGAATTAAAAAAAAGATGTGCAACTTACTTTAACAGACTGCCAGTTTAGATGCGCACGCGTTCGCGTGCATCGCAGGGGACTGCAATGGCATAAAACAGAGCCATTGATATTTTTATATTGCACAGGGCAAACTCCGCCCATCGCGGTGGCGCCCACTGATATCATCTGAGCCCTTCCTTCGCCAATCTTTGTCCACTTTTTCCCGACCTTTGGGCCCTCTTTGAACCTAATCGTGTCACACGAGCAACTTCTCGTTCTTCGGCGTGCGCCCCACCCATCAACTAATGACCTCTCTTTCCTTGTTGGACCCCAACCACTTTTTCGCCCGATCTCCTGGGGTTCTTGGAACCGAGCTACAATGTTTCGTGGGTAACTCCGCCCACATAGTGCATGTCCCGCCCACCAATGGCAGTTGACCTCGTTCCTTCGCCAACCTCTACCGACTTTTTAAACATTTTTCAGGACTTTTTGGAGGCGACTTTTAAGTTTGGTGGCAAACTTCGCCCAGTTTTGTGCGCGCCACGTCCACCGTTAGCATTTGACCTCCCCTCCTCCAATCTCTATCCACCTTTTCCCGCTCTCTAAGACTTCATAGAAAAATTATAAGGACTTGTGTGAAAGGTAGTCTACTTCAGGACACGCTGCGCCCATTGTAGGTGGGCCTCCGCTCACTAAATGTATGCTGGGAACACCTCAGGCACTCTACCCCTAAACCACTTTTTCTACTCTGTGGGCTTTCTCTTAACCGAGTTATGAATTTATTCATTATGCACCGCCTTTTCAAAGAACACCCCACCCTGCAAATATGGGTCACCCTAATCCAATCTGGCTTACCAATGCATACCTTTACCCACTTCCCTCCAGTTCCAGAGCTGTTTTGGAACTGAATTTAAAATCTCGGTTGTCGGTACCCCTCATTTCGATGCATCCACGCCCACTGTGGGTGGGACTCCGCTTGGCTGATGTATGTTTTGTACTTCTAGAGACGTAGTCCACCCATCCCAAACTTGACCGCTATCCTGTAGCTTGTTGTTCACTTAGTACTGAAGTTCGTGACAGACAGGCAAACAGACACACAGACAGACAGGCAGAAAGACTTAGGGCATTATATATAGTAGGATAACTTGGATGTAAAATGCGTAATTACCTTCACTTCGTTTCTTAGCCATTCTAGTTTCCTTCTCCCGTCTTCTTCGCCGTTCTTCGAGCTTCCTCGCATGCATTTTCCTCAATTCTTCTTGGTGGTAGGCAACAAATTCATGAAATGGTGGCACGCGAAAGTTCTCATACTGAAAAACTACATGCTGATGCGGTAAATAGATACTGTCGCAGTTCAACGTGTTGCAGGATCATGCAAGCAAGATATAGGAAAATACTAACATCTCGAAGATCGCGATAATATTGGTTAAATCCACAGTAATAAATCATTTTGTCGGCATTGATTATCGGTGGAGGTGAATCTGGTCGCTCACTCTTTCCATCACTGGGCAAGTTATCTTCCACCATATGGAATTTCAGTACTTCATTAGAATCGTCACGATCAATCGCTCTGAAGACGCGTTTAGAGAAGCAATGGTTGAAAAGGGTTAAAAAGAAGAAGCTCTAAGACTGCTTAAGCTTTTTGTAGACAAGTTTGAATAACATATACTGCGTCACTTAACACATGCAATTTAGAATGCATTACCGATTTCTGTTCGAAAACCTAAGAGACTAAGACGGTGCGAATAAGTTAATGAAATTCTACAGTCAACCAACACTTGCGCTTGACATATCCACTGATGTTTGAATGTAATTGTCAGCAGCCATCATGGGACACACGTGTGGTACCTGCCAAGAGCATTCAATGTGCTGTACAGGAAACGGATTTTGCTGCGATTCCAGCGCTTCTCTGCCATCATAGTGGCCCATGCACCCAGCTTCTGACAGAAGAAGTCCGCAAAGCAGCGCAGCGCGACAGTAGCTCGTGATGGATAAGGCCTTAGCAGGTACACCTGCCTCCTGTTACGGCTCAGGCTGGTCACCCTTGTCAACCTACTGTCGGCGGGGTTTGATGTTGACCAACAGACACCCTTCTTCTGCAACGATCGACTTCCGCCAGCCATCGGTGCGCCTGTGCTAGAGTCATTCCTTAGCTACATCGGCAAGTTGCTGTTGATCGCGTTCGCTCAAATCGCAGGGGACGCACTGAGCCAGGTTGTGCATCTAGCCCAAATGATGTTGTTACCGGGGAGGGGCTGAAGGGAACACCCGAAACGAGTGCACGCGTAGATTACCGTGGGTCTGTCTACACCAGTGGCCGCCATGATCATTGTTGACTTCGAGTAAACATTCCTAAGAGGCGAACTTTCGAGATTGAAGCCTCCCTCGCCAAAGCGTTCAGACCAACTGTGTGCAAAGCACTTAGATACTTCAGGTTCTCCACATGCAGCATAAATAAGAGTTCTGAATTAGGCTGCTCATTCGCCAAACATGAAGCCGTATAGTAAAAGTTCATTGAAGTGCTATTGTGAAAGTTCCATATTGCAGAGATGTGATGAGCTAGAGTTAGTGGCTGAAGATAATACTAAACTAGCACCCTACATTCTCCTCACAAGCTAAGTTGCTGGAAGGCGTACGGCAAGAGAAAAATGAGAACTTTTGAAAACCGCAAGGACTTTCTCTACAACGAGGTACTATCAAACACTACCATAGATGGAATGCAGATAATATTCTACATAAATTCTTCAGTGTCCTTGCAAATGAACAAATGTTCTATTAAAATGCAGCTCCACTACCCAAAAAGCGCAACAAAAATGTTATTGTTTATACCAACTACCGCATAAATACTATCGAAATTTGATCGGAATCGATTCGATTGGAGCAATAAAAAATGATAGCGAATTTTTGAGCTGAAAGTGACCAAACGGGGCCTAATATAATGCCTCGCCTTCAAAAGGGTAACTTGGTAATCGTTTCTCGCCTAACATACACTGGAGGCACAATTTCTGTAGCCTAGCTCATCAGAGCAACAACGGAAGCACACCACCAACACTGCGAGAAGAGATTCAATGTGAATAAATTAGAGTAACTTACTTTTTCAAGTAACCTGGTGGATATCCCCTGATGAATCCCATTCTGCGCATGCGATAAATATATTCCGGAATGTCATGCTTGCCTATACCGAGTGCATTTCGGAGATCGTCGCTAATTCGACCCGCCCGGAATTTCTTCTCAGAAGGTGCCCCGTCGTGATAACGTGTCCTGAAAAGACCATATCTAACAGTCTTATTTTCGTTTGAAGAGGGACGCGAAAGCTTCCGGAAATCTGCACAGATTTGTCTTGAAACTTACGTGTTGGTTCTATTGCGCATTTCGGTCTGTCGCTGTCGAATCTTTTTCATATCTTTTGGTTCAGGACATTCATTCAGATGATGTTCGCCATCGCAGTTAAAACAGCCGTTATTCTTAAATACGACACTAAGATATTTGTCTTTCCAAATACCACACCTCACAATCAGAGGAACAGTGAGCTTGATACAAAAGGCAATAAGATTGCATTTGGTCGAAAATGATATCAGGTGGACTACAGAGTTGAGTTGTTTCAAGAAAGGCAAAACAAAAAAACATCACAGTACCTTTTTGGGAGTATTTTTCTTTGCAGATTGACTACCATTATCGTCTTCTTGACATGATAACAAACTGGATAGAATCTTCTCTTTCCAGAGCGAACTGAACAAAGAATAGTGACACATTTACTACGCATTAAGCAAACGTAGAGCTGAGCTTGCAACGAAATAAGAATAATTCATGGATTTCTGGATGAAAAATGCTCCAAGCCTACTACTACACAGCACAGGAATTTCCTAGACATTTTTCGCATACAAGTATGCAATAAATTAGTGGACATAAAACGAAGATCTACTTCACCTAATATTATAGACGACGATGACCCTTGCAGGCAACTTATGAATGCTGCCACTCCCGAATATTCAATCGCGCAAGGAAATATGTTCAGTGCAAAATCAACGAGAGTGCGGATGTCGTATATATTCGAAGCGATGATTCAATGGAGCCAGGTCTTGGTTGTCCGGGAAATGAAAAAGATTCGTCGTTTTCACTGAGCTGTCTCTGCTTTCGTACCAGCATGGCCTGCATTACCGTGCTCAGGTAACTTTTCGAGCAATCGATATCGCTAGAAGTCCAAAGCTGGAAGTAGGCTCTCGACGCAGCAGCCCCTTCAAGTTAAGTTTATATAGACGTTCATACAACTCGCCTTTGATAGTGGATCCTTTTGCCTCGAAGGAAGATTCCATTTTAAGATCGTGGGTCGAAGATGTGGAAATCTACCCAATGGAGACAGGCGGACCACTAAGGATGCAGACCGACATCCAATACGTAGCGAACAATCTAGATGCCGCAGCCAATCTAGCAGGGCCGTCCGCGAGCCGCTATGCTGGGTCCTAATTTCTCGGGTCATGGGCTTTTTTTTCTTGGTTTTCCTACATCCTTGCATCACTTACCACTTCTGATGGGTTGTCTTTTCATCGTAAACCCCTCTGCGATGGTACACGTTCATAATAACGAGGTAGCTCAGCGCATGTTCTTTGAAAGAGTTCTTTGGTTTAGTCATGCAGCCTTAATGCCCAATGAGAGATATAAAGCAAACGTATTGTGTGCTGCAGGCACCCCAAGGGCCCAAAGGTATGCCTTTCCAAACGAGAGATTGCAGTCAATCACGGAGATATCCCCACGATTGCATGTCACTCGGAGAGATATCCTCGAGAACCGATGGCGTGACCTTTCTGGGACAGCATACCTACATACCGCACAGAAAGCATTAAAGAAGGATGTTTGATATACCTTATCAGCCCGTTTCCCTTATATCGTCTACCGCAAAGTCGCGCTTATCGCATTGCAAATTATGCAAGTAGCAGCCATTCAAAAAACACTAATCCTAAGCTAGCAAAAAAATAGATTTTGAAAGTCATAATGAATTACCTGTCTTCATTTCCGGATGAGCTCTCCAACACAGCTATATCTTCGGCGTCTAGACTAATTGACTCTGTCCGGTCCAGGACGAAGTCACCATAGTCTGCTTCATTTCCTTTCATGACGTCGGCAGGCAAAAGCTGAGCGGGAGATAGTTTCCTAAAAAATCAACATGGGTCATGGCAGCGCTTCAAAAGGGAAATGGGGTACAAGCCTTTGCCAAACAGAATTATAAGAGGGCTGCAACGTTAATGTCTGGACCTTTTCTTCGTATCTGGTTCCGGTGATGGTGTACACCGTCCCTCCTCATCGTCTGAATCAAAACGTGTGCTTTGTGCTTCTTCAGTCATTCGCAGATAATGCTGAAAGCGTACAGCGCGATTTCTTTCCAATTCATTCACGAAACGTCGTATGTTAAAAGTATAGAAACTAGGAGAATGGAACAACTAGACCGAAAAAATGAACAGGTAGAATAACCTAAAAAACGCGAATGCACCATATTTGCAATAGCGCTAGAATAACAAGAGATCCTACTCAAAATCGATCACAAAGTGGCAGTAACATTTTATAACCTCCAAAACAGGACGATTTCCAGAAATACACTCATAACTCAGCTTCAAAAGAGAACAAAAAGCAGTGATGAACGACTTCATTAAATCCGTGATTTGCCACTGACTACACAGAACAACTGACTATTTGAAAATTGACAGATAACATTATAAGAACAGAGGCATCAGTTGCACAATTATGGCGTTGATTAACAAGCATAAGCCAAGCCCACTGCAGACTTTGCCAGCGCATACAGTATACTATAATTAATTAATCGCGACGTT
>KZ350163.1:6630-19485 GCA_002352805.1 Teladorsagia circumcincta | reverse complement strand
GCTACGTTTCTTGCAATCGAGTTTCCGAACCCTAGGGGTTTAGGGTAGTTGGCTTGATTTGTATTCAGGGTAGTTGCGCTGGTGCAAAATTGGTTTACGGTAGCTCGCCCGTACTGATACTTCTAGGACGCCATTACGTATGCTCCTGGCTGAAGGTACCCCACCAGGCCGCTAGCGACTTGTAAAATTATGAGGTCATTTCTCACCAGGTCAATGAAATTGTCTGTCTTTCTTAGTCAGTTTTTCCCTCTTGTCTAGAATTAATGGAATACTGCCGTCAACACTGACTTAAAGGCACGCTCCGGGATTGGACATGCTCACTTGTTTCATCCTCTATCGTGGTACACAGGCGGACAAGTGTTGATGTCGTGCCTCCTCTGCGGCTCGAAAGTGCGCGAGAAAAGCGCTAGCAGTCCGCCTGACCCGCAATCCACACATTCGTCCGCTAGCGCAATCTTACGCTGCCGGCTGCCACGTGAATCTGCGAAAAGATCCTATTCGTCCGTGAAACTCGTCCTAACACGCGCCTTCCCTATATCAAGGTGGAGTACGACTAGAAGAGAGGGGTGCCTTGCTCGCGGCGTAATGAGGTGTTTCATTGATTTCTTTTTTATTTTCCCTACTACTGTCCGCCTCCAGCTTCATTTTTGAACGTTACTAGACATCCATTTTGTCCCGTGGGTTGCCTTCGAACTTGCGGGTCATTGGTTGAACCGAGCGCACACTCGAAAGTGTTTACGGTTTTGCAAAAAATGCAAAAAGCTGAGTGCATGGTTTATCCTACAGAAATCCGTACACTTTTATCAATCCTTGATCACTTTGTACGAATTGGGACCCGAATATGTGTAATTGTGATTTTTCAGGTAATTGTCGGCGTGAATAGTGAATTCGTATCCATCATCGATGCGAATCGTCGTGATCTGGTACTTGTGCAGAGAATACGGGACTGCACGTGGAGAAAGCTCATCTAGTTCGTATATAGATCCCTTTTTCATTACTATATCGTGTACATAAATATGCAATCGTTCTTTTTTCAGTTCTCCGGAAGAAATCAAGAAGGGTCATCAACATCTCCTGTTCCTCTCGTTCCCTGATGACGACTACATCAAATCACGTAACGATTTTCTCGTAGGAAAAGCGGAAAACTTGGCGACCATGAAGATGAATATCCTCCATGTACGTTGAATTGATATCTGGTTAAAGACTCATGTTGCGACTAATGTAGGAGGAGATGTCCTTTCCGTGAGTAGGATAGAGCTATCCCTAGATATAGAAGGTCTGTCGTTGTCTCGGCTTGAGAGCGCTCAAGGAGTGCGCTAGAGTCTTGTCATTTTGCAGTGGGCTAAGGTGTTGCTCGTGAGGCAACTTAGAGACGGGATGTCTGCCTTTCACTTGTCCCCCGCTCTCTCTAACCGACTCTCTACTGGGCGCCGTCTTGTTGTCGTAGAATTTCTTGAAAAAAAGCTTGTCAGTTCCGGTATTTTGACGGTTTCCTTTACTTTCACCTTCACTGGCGATCCACTTCACATCAGTGTCACCCTTCCGTTCGCACTATTCAAACGCGGGGTCGCGTTTTAGGGCTGAGCAAAGTTAATTACCTCAGGGAAAAGCGAAGGGGGTCGTAAAAGTGGTTGAATTTGGCAAGTAGAACTTTGAACTAGACGAAATTAAGTGATGGCCATTCGTACCAATTTACCCCCTCCCTGCTCGACGGTTGTCTTGGCTAAAGAGTAGGCGGAGTTGGGTGTACTGGTTGGTCTCGAAATCAGATTCTATAGAAACAGACATGATGGTAAGGGTTGGCGAAGGGGAGGAAGGGTTCGGGACTCTAACAAGGGAGGCCTTTCAGGACATGGAGCGCTTTTCCGAAATGGTTTCCTTCTCTTTGTAAAGACTCATGCGAGAATCACAAAACCATAGTCCGTTTTTCCTGAACGCTTCTACAAAGATCAGAATAGTATGGCCTAACGTTCGATCCTCCGTGATGACTAATTTTTGCAATTCATGTTGGCGCCTCCAAATTCTGTCCAAATGGCACCAGCATCGATTAACATGTTATCCTCGTAATTTGGCTACAATTTTGAGGCTCCATTATAGATTGCACAAATTTGTCATCACGGGAATTAAACTTCGGACCATTTCTTCACCACTGTTTTGAGATTCCCAGAAGCGTTCAGGAAAAAACGGACCATAGTTTCATGTTCCTCATATAAACCTTTACAAGTGCAAGAAACCTTTCTGGAAAAGTGCTTACCATTACCTGAAAGACCCTCCTTGTAAGGTGATGGTAATGGTGAAGGAGTGATTGAGACCAACCGCTTCCTCAAGGGAGGGGATCGCAAAAGTTTCGGAAGTGTGCGAACGCGATCACACTTAAGAAATCGTGGAATTCGTTTTCAAAACCCATTCCACAAACATGGTCATCTCGACGTTGAAACAAGCCGCTTTGGAAAGGCGTAGTTACTGGGTCAATGCCAACCCTGAAATTCGTACCCTGAAAATGCCCACCCACTTTCCCACCGGATGTTTAGAACAAGCCTCAGTTGCGTGAATGCTTACCAATGAATACACTCGTTTTCAGATTTTTTCGAGTCAAACGATGCTACTGAATGCCATGCTCAACTCGGTCAAATCGAATCTGGGAGATGAGGACGAGCTTACTGACGAAGTAAGTTGTTTGTCTAGGTTTCATTCCACGTCTCGTCCAGTCTGCTGCATCCTTGCTTCAAATCGGTGGAATCGTCGTTAATGCGGAGCAACAGTAGTGTGGATTGTGTAGGACTAGTAGAACTAGCGACTCAAGTTCAGTGGGTGGTTGTGGTTTTTCGCTTGTAGTCCCAGCGGAGGGTAAGGCAGCTCTAGGTTGGTGCAAGAGTTTTGAAACAGAATGTTTCGTCTTTTGTTTACAGGAACCGATTCTGTCCTTCTGTCATTACCTGTTTCAAAAGCTCTCTCAGCGTTACCAAGCGGAGGGTACACATGAGCCACTGTGTGGTTCTCCGATGAACTGTGCCGTCATACTGTGTCGGCATTCACGAAAGATCACCTTTGCCATTTCATTTTCTTCAACTAGCGTCGCGAATTTAGCGGGTCCCATTTGCCTCCCGCACTGCTTTCGGGGTGCATTTTGTCAGGCATGCCATCGTTAGTCGTTCCAGACTTGAGATACGAGGCGCGCCAACAATCGTCGGTCCGGACAGTCGCCTGTCATTGTTGAGGACTGTCTCGTGAATAAAGCCTGGACTTGACTGTCGACCATCGGCAACTGACACAACACTGTGTGTGGCTAATCCAGCGTCGTCCGACAGCTTCGAATAAGGTTTCAAGGAAGGTCGCGCTCGAAGATACAACGACATCTGACTGGCTACCTCTTTCATGCCCTCGCTTATTTGCTATTCACTTCCCTCTCCTCCAGTCAGGAGCTCCTGCGGGAGTCTTGACGGTGATTGGAGCAGGACGCACTACAGTAACCGCAACTGAATCACTGCCTGGCTCTTGCAGTGGAGGTCTGTGTACCTGCGCATCCGACAGAAGTGCACCCAGGAAAGTGCTATTTTGTCTTTTCAAAACCCGAAGAGAATGTTATACCACTAGCTATTTGCGCAAACCAGACATTGAGCGCTGCCAAATATAGCACCCAACTCTGGAACCTAGCCCTCTAGAGGAGAAAAGCCGGTGACGGAAGGATATCTTCATCTTCTCCACTGAAAGGCTCTTCTTCAAATAGCGAGACAAAGTAATCCAAGTTTCAAAGAAGTGGCTGGAATACGATCTCCACACACGTTTCTTTCCTACCTCATTTCTTCTCATTACCACCTGCTAAAGCACCTTAGTGGTTCCTAGCGTAGAAGAGCGCTGATCCGAAATCACTGTGGCCGATTATTGAGCTCACAGGCCTTTTCCTCGTGCGGTCGGTGATTTAGCCGTTCGTCTAGCTAGTTATAGTGAATATGGGGTACCCGACAGGAGGCCCGTCGCTCGGCAAAATGGCAGGGACACAGACGGGTCAGCGGGCGAGTCGCAACGCGCACTGTATCAATTTAGCGTCAGGTTAACTAGAGTGTACCGTACTACGTCTCATGTCGCACATTACGCGCCGCGACTCGTCCGCTAACCTATCTGCGTCTCTGCCATCTCGCCGCGTGACGGGCCTCCTGTCGGGTACCCGTGAATATTGATTCAATCAGCATTAATACACGGTGGTAAGAGAATCCAAAATATTTATCCTAGGGTTTCAAAATTTGAAAAATTTGAATATTCGGAGACCAGGCATAACGGAAAAGATGTGTATTGATCGTGAGATTAGGAAATTCAGCTGATATGTTCCGATGCATATCGATTGAAATCGTTAGATCAGGAGATTAAGAGATTGGTATTAGGAGACTAGACGGTATTAGAAGATGAAAGCGACAGTCTCAGCAGGGTTTTAGAAATTTGATGCTAATGGGGTAGGGAGAAGCATTAGCCCTGGTCAAGAACACAGGAAGAGACACTAATAAAATTGACCTTAGAAAGCCGCAAAAAGACGCCGTTGATAGGGGTGTAATCCACGATAATCGGTTACGCCCACTTGCCAATCGTGGAATGGCCGCGGGTCCTTGCGCGATTGCTAATCAATATCCCGCATTTCAAAATCAATGATACGTCTTTTTGATAAGTTCCACTCGCTTATCTCGTTTAATTGTTGTATTTCTTTGTTCGTACTCATGCACATGTCTCTGTTTATATCAGTGCAAATGCGATTGCAGCCGCATTTCTTGCTGGCACGAGCCAACAAGAAATACGGGTTACGCCGGCTAGTTTGGACGATTCGTCGACCCCCCCCCCCTTCCTTTATTTCAGAGGTGAAGCTTGCTTAAAAGGGCTTACCCTTCAATTTTCTTTGCTTTTCTTTTCATTACCAGTCAACTTCCCACCTAAAACTTCATAACCGATCGCTTTACCCCCCAGATTCGATCCGGGATTGTTGCTTTAAGAGAACTGAACTGAAAGGATTGTTTACATATTGTTACATATTGACTGATCTGACCAGGATGCCTGTTCTCCTATTCCCTCGTTCAGTGAGTATCTGATCTTTTCTGTTGAACCTCCTAATTTCCGGACCTTCTGTCACCTAATCTCTTAATCTCTCAAATTCTCTTGAACAAACGCGATCGTACTCCGTTGAGGCTGCAAAGTTATCATTCAAGCCCGCGATCAAGTCATAAAAGTGCTGTGTCATAGCACACCATGAAATGATAATCCAGGTTTTACGACTCATATTCATTCATTATAGATAGTGAGTGATCAGACGATTGCGTCCACTGGCTATCCGAGTCCTGGCCGAACGACTGTCGCCCGAACGCCGTCATTGTCGAAATGTCACCGTATGTGCCTAGCTAGTTTTGAAGATGGTAAATTTGTCAAGGCGAAAGGCACCTACAAGAAGGTGGACTGGGAAATCGTTCAACGAGGAGTTGAAGTGGTTTTGTAGCGTTTACGGTTCTGTTGCATGTTTCCACAAGATTTCGAGCTTACTTTTACACTTTATGCCAAAGGAAGAAGGGTGTTCTGTTATGTTCAGCCAGCGTTTATCAGCGTCAAGGGATCAGTTAATAATTTTTCGGCGAGGATTTTTTTGGATCGGAGTTCTATTACGGAATGTGGTAATGGATATCGATTTCGGCAACTTTTCTATAATAACATCCAAGTAATCATCAAAGATGCTCCTGCTCGCCTTTTCGCTCTTTGAAAGAAAGCTGATTCTCTGTGGTTGATATTACGGGCAAACTTCTTCCATACGGGTTGGATAGATGTATAGTCAATGTTTGCTTGGCAAATGTGCGCTTTTAAATGGCACATCTAAAATATGTATCATTTACATAAAACAAATAAAATATTGTTCATATGTTCGGAGTGTTTGGTGGATGTCGGTATCTTGGTTGTGAAGCATTACGGGCAGGAAGCGCAGCTGAAATGGACAGCCTCCAAAGACGGAGGGGCATAGAAACGACTTTGATTTACCGGTCCTTCGGCACCAATACCTGCGCACTGTGGCTCACCGCCAAAATTGTTAAGTTAATCAGTTTATAAGCTGAAGTGAAAATCTAACCAGCGTACTCAAAATTGCCTGTTATGTGGGCCTCAACCAGCATGAGGGTGCAATGTGAATCGGAAGGGAGGGGGAGCAGTTCGTAATATTGCGTCAAGGTTACCGAAACGCTCAGTTCCAAGATTAAATCTCATGGTTAGAAGAGAAGAGGGATTTCGGGGTTTCTGAGCATTTTTCATTCTCCCCAGAGTTCGTCCCTCTTCGTAAACTTAGTCCCTTCCTACAGCTCCTACCCCACTCCTTGAGACACGTTACCCGCGACAATAGTAATGATTTGTCATTCCGTCCTTCGAGGCGAAAGACGGGAAAAGAAATGCCGTAATCTTACAAGTTGGCGAAATTGAAACTTTGAATAAGTTTCAGAAGATCGTCTGCAATACGAGTCCTCGATAAAGCTAGATAAATGCATGGGTAAACAGACAAACAAACAAACACAAAGTAAGTAAACAAGCAAATGCACAATAACAGAAGGAAGAAAAGAAAGAAATGAAGAGACTAAGAAGGGCTGTATTTGACGTTGATCGTTTCTTCCGTAATGCGCCCCGCCCCTACAACTTCAATACAGCACGAGATGTGATGACTAAAATCTGATTCTGAAAAAGCCTTTGGGGGGCTTGCGACGCCCTTACTGCAGATTTAGACGCACCATCTTGTAATAATAAACTTCGTGCAAGTGAAAAGTTAAACGTTTAGTCGGCTGATTGGCACCTGTTTAGACGTAGGGGGGATACAGGTACACTGCGGCGTCTGCATTTTGGGTGCTACCGTGAAAATAAACTTGGCCAACTCGAAATCTCATCGAAAAGTCAACTGGAAATCCTGCAGGCCTTCAAAACTCAGCGGTTTGCGATGTCGTTTACCCTCGGCTTCAAATCACGAGGAATTGTGCAATTGCAGAAATTGACGTGGCAGTAACGTGGCATCGATTCAAGAGCATCTTTGAGCACACACGATGTGGTGCCACGTCATCTTTTCAACGAGAATTTAGCCACGTGTGCCACGTGGATTTCTGGTATTTTGAAAGCGAGAGTACAACTCTTACTGTTTTGATCATTGGGTGAAAGTAATGACTAGCCTTCATGTATCCAATAAAGAGCGTGGATGAGAAACAGGTTTTCGACCCGGGACGGTGAGTGGTTTCAGAACGAAGGAAAGACCTTGAGAAATGGCCCAGAACCCGAGAAATGGGACCCCTTTCTTTCCCGTTAATCTCAGCATTGATGCGGCACCAATCGTTGTGCCCTCTTCAATAAAACGTTCGCTCTGCTATCTAATTACTCGCTGCGTATAGATCTGGGGCGAGTGATTAGATCATTGATGGGCGTGGATCGCCAAGTGCGCCAAGAGTGAGCCATGCTAGATCGCCCAGGTCAAATCTTCCGCTGCCGATTACGTGTCAGTGCGCACCCTCAGGAAGTGCGCCGGTCACCCCACTGGACGATTTTCTCCTCCTTCGATCTTCGTTCTTATCGTGAAGTCCTCTTTTGAAGTAAACTAGACCCATCGCCCCACCGATAGTTTCTACTAGCTCCTCAGAGGCACAGATACACTGATGGGCAGTATCTCTTATGGTCAGACCATTGGGCACTTTTCATTGGTGGGTAGAATCCCTTTAACACGTTGGCGACATCGCAGGTTTTGTCATTTTTCGCCGCATGGGACATTACCGATTTGACGGGCGCGATTTGGCTGACGCGCATGCGCGTCAGCTCGTCCCACGAGGTGCTTTTTTTGGAACTGAAAGCTGGAAAGTAGCAAAACAAGTGTATTATGGTAGCAGGGGGAAAGGAGCCCTCAGCGAAGATACCCCTGCTTGTCTGCACCCTCTCAGCGAAATAGTGGTATCAGTGCTAAAGGGGGAATAGACCCAGTTCGGGAATGTGGGGAAGAAAATGTACTGTGATTCAAATGATATACATCTAAAGCTAGATGCGCATGATTATACCATCTTGTTGAGAGGGCCCAGACATGTCATGTGATGCGTCGTCGACTATGGCGACCCTCAACTTTCAAAGGTTAGGAAAATCTTTTCTCAACTCGAGCATGTTCTACCCCCGAATGGACCATGCCGTTTGTAGTTTTCAGGAAGTGTAGTCTATAGAATAGAAACAAGACATCTTGAAAAAGCCAGTCATGTGCGGAAAAAATACGTACAAAGATGCTGACGCGCATGCGCGTCAGAATGTACCATGCGGTGCCAGAATTCTGACGCGCATGCGCGTCAGCCTGTCGTCAACGTGTTAATAAGAGGTACCAATGGAAAATGTGTAGTTATCAGAGGCTCCTCTTATTGCTTCTAAGCAAACCTCAGTGCATACTCTCTTCGCAACTACTGAAGTAAATCAATTACTAGGTTGTTCGGAAGGCAATGCGTTTTTGACCCTTTTTTTGAAGAGACATATTTCCATACTAAATCAATATTTTCGATCGTTACAAAAACCATTGAAAACTAGTGGCAATTCTCATCAAGGAGCATACGTTCATTTTCTGCCATCGCTGAAATGAGCGCTTGCGGAGGCGATTGAAGCAATACTCTCAGAACGAATTCGTGGAGTTATGCAGTCGGTAACAAAGTTATAGGTAGGAAGTTGAATGATGATGAAGAAAAAGAGGAAGAAGAAGGCCGACGATGCCTCAAAATGGGGTTCCCTCTCCTCAGCTCAGAAATGAAGAGAAGGATGGGTGGACGAGCTGTCTGAACTGCCCGCTCCCCAATTGCGATTGCTGACAAGTAGCCGGGAGTGCCTTGCCATTTGCCAGCAATTGCCATTGGGGCGCAATGTGTCGTCAGGCGACTGAGAGCAACCCGAGCAAGACCACACTGCTTCCGCAAGGCCAAGTAGCCGCAAGGCAGCACGTACGTTGCTTCAAAGGATCGACCTAAAATAGGCTCGGTGACAGCTCAACCTTAACCTTCTACAATTCCGGCTTTGGAAAATTTTTTGAAGTTTGACCGCGTTCTAGGTATTCAATAGATTCCTGAAATGGTAAAGACTTCGTTTACCGTCGCAGATGACAATGCATCCCGAATGCAGCTAGTTTTGTTAGGTAAAATGGGCGTAAACGACGCCTTAGGAAGACGGTTCTATGAGTGCTCAGCCTGCTCATGCAGTAACCACCTTTCAGCTATTTCAGCTCTCCTGTTATGTTTAGTAGCTGAAATATTTTTGGTACGCTACCCTCTCTCTTAGTGCTGGCTACACTATAGTTAGTTCGAAGCCATCCTCTACTGGATTCTTGAGAAGGCCGTCGTTAATAGCACAAATATGCTCTTGACCCCCCTCCTTTGTTTCCAACAGAATTCTTCAGGACCAAAATATTGTAGCCATTGTTGTGCTGCGCATTTATTGATACTTCCTTGGTCCCACCCTTCAGTGTTTCTTTGACAGGTCTACGCAGCACTACGCCAGAGTTTCAGCACATTGAAATGATCTTGCAAAAATTACTGTCTTGAAACCTTCAGCTCAAACCTATAAAAATCCCAAGATACCGAGCGAAGGATACTGAAGGAAAGTAGATATAATGCGCTTACCAACGATGTATATCAGTGGAGATCAAAGTTCTCTACCAAAAATCTCAAACCTGTGCCACATCTCGGAACCTGCATCACTTTATGAACAACCTAATAGTTGACTTGATTCTTCCAAAAATTTCGTCCATTTTTTAGCATGACCAAAATAAGAGAGAAGGATGTCGCTTTTTCATCTGTTTTCGACATCTGTTTTCGATGAAGATCTATTTTGAGAGTTCTGCATGCTTTGTGAGCTAATATGAGAAAAACAAGCAAGACAACTGTGAGTAGCGGCTGTAACTCGACGAGCCTGGTCTCACTACTCTTCTCCTGGTTTTCGCTATTGAGGGATCGCATTCCTTTTCATTTTATCACTACTACAACTTTCTGAGGCGCTATGGCATTTACTTGTGTTCTAGTTGAGCGCAACGAAAGTAATCTTCCCATTCCGTGCGTTTCAGAGATCACGACGAGAAGCCCATTGAAGCAACAGGTGCAGCTCATCTTCCTCCAAATTATTTCCACGGATATCTATAAAGAACAATCTCTTACGTAAACTGTTCCGTAAGTATAGAGGTTGTGGTGATATTGGGGCTTGAGAGTGCTTAAATAGGGCACTAGAAGTTCGTGAAGTAGATCAAGAAGCGCCACAGGAAATGAATGCAGGTCTCAACTGCGTCGATCGATGTCTGCGTCTCACTCGCACCTCTCACCAACGTCTGTTCCTCATCGCCGCGCCCAGTATCTCTTCGCCATTTTTTATTTTCTCTCTTGTATACCTTTTTTTTCTATTTTTCTGGTAATTTGAAGGTGCTACCAATTGCCCAATCGTGGAGCGCAAGTTCAAATTACTGCAAAAAAAAAAACATCACTGTAATCTAGTTTCCATCAGCTTTATGAGGTGTTGCTGCCGCTGAGATTTAATTGGTTTATGAAATGAATTTTTGCCCTGGCTATGCAGGTCCACCTACGACCAATGTCAGACTGCGAATCGAGCGATTCGCTAGTAGCTATTCGCCAGCGTCCGCGGTCGCGTTGCGGTCCCAGCCAGTGGAGCGAATCGTTGACCGCGACGCGACCGTGGACGCTAGCGAATTGCTCGATTCGCAAATCTGACATCGGCCTAAGGCAAACTATTGCTATCGCTATACAGATTTTAAGGTCACTAAGAACGCCTCCACGCTCTACCCCTCCCTCTCTTCTTCAAGTGGGTCTTCCATGATCGGCATTCAGCTTTATTCCGATGATCCTGCCATGCTGACCGAGATATCCAATTCATCTATACACAGTTCATATCCAAGAGATAGGGTGGGCGGGGCTACAGACGTGACTGCGGACTCCACAAGCTTGATAGTTGTTACACTAGTCAGCTGACTCCCCTGTATTTCGTCAGTTTCCTCTATTATTCGAATTTTCTGCTGTATTTTCTAATTTTTTGGTTTAGTCAAATAGCACATCAAAGGGAACACATGAAAAAGTCGTAATGAAGAACAAGTCGAATATAAAAAGGTAAAAGCAAAAATGACTCACCCTATATCCTCAAAATGCACAACCGATTTCATGGAACAAAAAATCCCTTTAAAATCACAAATAGAACTTTTCACCGCAAGGATCTCCCAAAGATAGTTGATTGCTTCCATCCCTCCAGAATGATTTGGGTTGGCATTTACAAGTTTTCTTCTCCCTAGGAAGAAGAGACTTTTTTGCTGTGACGGGGGTCTTCAACAGCCGGCCTGTCAACCTGGGCCTGACGCTGGTACTGGAACTATTTTTGCAAATTCTGCAAGGCATGGTTGTCCCTCGGCAAGAATCGAACTCGCGGCTTTCAGAGGTGCAGACATGAGCCTACACTCTTAACCACTCGGCCATCCCCGCCGGTAAGGATCAGTATTTTCAAGTAAAGAGGAAAAACTATTATTTTCTTCTATTTTTAGAGAAAAACTTGACGATGATTTTCATAAGTGTCAATCGATGTTTTCAATAATCAGTGTGATTTTGGATGTACACTCGAGATCTTTGCGCAATTCGATCTCTGCTCATCTGCGCCGATTCAGCTGTTGACCTTTGACGCGTCAGCCGACCCAGCGCCACCGATCCTAGCCGCGACTGCGCTCTTCTTATGTTGTTTGCCTTAAACAGACAATTCTTATCTTATCGCTGTGAGCGACGATCGGCCACATTCTGCTATCTTTACAGCCTACTTTCAAAGCGCAAAGATGCTCGATGATTCCTGGGAAATTGTGGCGAAATATGACAGTTATGTGTCTAATGAAGGTGCGGGGCCGCCGCTTGGCTGTTTATACAGCGACTAGGAAGGATTATCACCTACAATTTGGAGGGTTCTTCGGTCACGAGAATCATTTCTGACTTTTTCACTGAACTTGGAAACCTCCTCATTTGGCTAGACATCCCGGTTGGCTCGACAACCAATTAACCCCGGTCTAACGATCAAAACCGCGGCCAGACGGCGGGATATATCTTGTCCTCTATTTCGCAGCTAGGGAAAGACGATTCACTTCTCAGAACTTCCACAGGTTTTAATTTCCTTCATTTGGGCGTTACGGTTAGTGCTGACGGACAGCGGCCGGTTACGACCACAGATCTCTGGTTAACCTACCCCGGGTAACCGTTTTTAGAATACCTTAGTACTCATAAACTTTATTTATTAGTTGAAATTGCTTTTGCAGTTTAATGTTCATATCTACTGCAACATTGCTTTCGAATTTCCATCAGGACCCTCTAAAAAAACCACCAATTGAACCCCTGTGAACAGTCCTAACTTCTACTGGGCTTGAAGTCTGAGTAAACCGTAGGTTTCCGATTCCATTCAGTTATTAAAATTGTAAGCGGTAAAAATAGCGAACCCGGCATTTCTGTACGAATAGGTCAGACCATTTATCGATTCTCGGGGGGCGGGGAACTCTGCGGACGGATGGGGTCGCGCGGCGGGCAATTTGTGAGGAAACAGGTGTCCATTCCGTTGTTATATTTCATTTCTGGATTATATAAATGACCTTTGAGGCGAAGTTACGGTAGGTTGCGATTACTTACCGTACCTCCAGGACTTACCTGATTCATGGGCCATTATTTTCCGGCTCATCGCCCGCGTTTTCAAATCGTTCTTCGTCGAGAGTTTATGCTCCTCATTCACGGCTTATGCAGATCACTCTTCCAGGTCTTAAAACGTTCTGAACGTTGCGTTGTGTGTCGCCCATTTTACTACCGTACCATGGAACTTTTGTTGCACGTTGTA
>KZ350161.1:5479-15807 GCA_002352805.1 Teladorsagia circumcincta | reverse complement strand
AGCGATTCGCTAGCGAATCGCTCGATTCGCAAAGTCTGACATCGCCCTAATGTAGAAAGGGTTCTTTGCAATAACTAACGTGCCTCCTCTGAAAGGCTTGGTCAAGATCACGGTCAACAGATTTTCGTAAGGCTGGAGATCCACAGAGGGAAGATTACTATACTAATTCGAGGTTTGCGGCAGGAGGCGCTCCTTGAGCGTAGGCGGGAGACTTAGACTTTTAGTGCAGTCTTCTCAGCGTGATACTAAATATACCAAAACCCCTCAAACACAACCGCAGCATAAACCCTGCAAAAGTCGAACTAGTTGGCCTAATAAACTGTGTTGCCAAGATCTTACTCAACAAACTTTTTGCCTATCCGCTGCCACCTTTCCGGTCATCCAGATAGCCTCTTTGGAGATAGATGCATAGAAATCCAATATGATGATGAAATGACCTCCACCAGCTTTGTCGTCTCCAGTACTTCAGCATTTCTAACAACCGTATTGCTTTACGAGCATCTTGTAGTGAGGCCTTTTGTGTGTTAAATGTTTAGGGATTCAGCGAGTGTGATTTTGTTCAAAAATGTCCTGAAAGGACCAAGCGCACTTAAATTTAGAGTCAAAATCGGCGGAAACTTTCCGAACAATTCAGTACAATTGCTGGAATACAGCCCACACGCTCGGAAAACTCGACCGGACATGCATCCACATGCGAGGTTGCTTCGCTGCTGTCGAGGAGAGAGAAGTTTGCTTTTTAGTTTTGCTCATGGTTTCTTTCCGTTTTTTCTTCACGCTAGTTACAATGCAAATTTCCTGTCACGTTCAAGCCATAGTATCACAACTTCATGCAATCGGAGGAAATCTTCCTAACAACTCACTTATATTACTGAAGTCAAATCCTTGAACCTCAAGTCTTAACGGGTGAACGATTCGTCGAAGCCATACACCCAGATGATTAGTGAGAAGTACATTGTTCCGCACTACAGCGTGCTTTTTGTTAGCTGAGTATAGTGACACTAGTGAGTCAAATTCAATTGAATTCAGGCCAGTATTGTTTTCGACTCGAAGGGCTGGTTCTGAAAATGGCAATCTCAAATTCAATCCCACGAGTTGGGATCAGTGAGGACAAAAGGAAAGGAACATATTGCATTACTCTGGCTCCACACACTGATACGTGCCTCATATAGGAATCCAGAGACGCTGAGCAAAAACACTAATCGAAATTTTGACTCTGGCTCGACCACCTTGCTGCTTGCTCTGCCAACCACGGAAACTTGAATCCTCCTCCTTTATTTGCCGTTTTTCCGATTCCGCGCACTCTCAACACCCAATTATAATAGTGGCGGATTCCGCCCAATTCAACATGCTCCAACCACCAGTAGTGAACGTCCTTCCTTCCACTGCGATCTCTGTACACATTTATGACGGTTTCTTCACACGTTTTTTTGGACCGTCTCTGACAGAATTATGAGAGTTTTGGAAAATATCGCCTAATAAAGGTTATTACTGGAGTCGACCTGATGGCATCCTCAAGACTCAGATAGAGCTCGTCGTTCTCACTTCGGACCAACCGGATTGAGGTGCATACACAGATAGTACTGTCCAGTAGCTGCCATTATGTTTATCTTCACTACCTAACTCAATCACTGTTTCAGCATACATACGATTAATATTGACTCCGCAACTGCAATGGCCACGCACTTCCTCCTGGTGTCTTCTGCATTGTGGTAGTATTTCAAACTCTCCAATTACCCTGACTTTAGCCCCCTTTCATCCTGTTTCCTGACGGAATGTGACTTGGATATTTCTACGCGTCATCAGATCAGCAACTTCTGTTTATTCCCAGTTAGCGACCCTACGTTCAAAGGCTTGACCGAAATAACCTCTTTGGCTTAGGTCGCTCAATCCTCGGTAGCCCACGCATACTAATCGTAGAACTCGGGCAGGATTCTGCCCGTCACTTCCGGGTGACGTTGCAGCATTTGATTAAGCACGCCTTCAGACATGATTTTTGTAACTGGATTTCCGTCAGCGGACCTCCAAGCCGGGGCCTGGCTTTCACTGAAGCTATTTTGTAATTTTTGCAAGGAGTTGTTAAGCCTCGACAGGGATCGAACCTGCAGTTTCCAGAGGTGAAAACGTGAGGTCACGATCCTAACCGTTCAGGCAAAACTGCCCCTTTACAGGCTTCACTACTCTCTTGTTCTGTTGTGCACCGATATATGGCGCACAGCTGAGTACTAGGACTTGCTTTTCCTGCTTTACGCTTGGTGGTCGCTATTTTTAAACAGAAGTTGCGCGTAGTGGTTGCTGATCTTCATTCCATGACTTCTTTGCCGTGCAGACGCATGTTCTCGAGGACAGCGCTGAAAGCCTGAACAAAATGGTGCCGCACAGTCTAATCCCTCTTGATGTTTTTTTTGTAGAGCGACGAAACCGAAGTCCTGAATTTGCTATAGCTCACAGAACCTTCATAACCTGAGTGGCAGAATTATTATTATTGCTCGAAGCGTCAGTGACCGCTTCTCCTACACAGAGTCGAAAGTTTTCTTCAAGTCGATAGCAGGGAAGCATGACGGCTCATGATACTCCACTGAATCTTGAATCGGTTGACCGCTGATCTCTGCCGCATCGCTCGTTCCCCTCGTCGCTGGGATTGATCACAAAAACAATCTAGCATCTGCCTTGCACAGCCTCCAACTTTACGGAGTTGACTTCTAATGTGTTGAGGTATTAGAGAAATAAAATCACCTTTGAGGCTCCAGCTTCCGATTCGACGTAAATTTTGAAAGAAAGTGATATCACCTAGTTGTGAGGTATTTCTTATTTCTAAAGACCCATCTATCCGTAGAATGCTGTTAAGCGCAGCCATGTTCTTTAATCTCCCTGAAATATTGTTATCATAACAGCGAGAATGGTGAGTCAGATCGGTGTCAGGCTCCAGCAAATCGCTAGGCACGTGTGCTGTGCCAGCAGTTCGGACGATGAGCCAGCGATTCGAAAGTGTGTGAATGTGTAAGAGTCCCTCTCATTCGCACGTTGAGGCTCGCCACGTTATCACCAAGGTCTCGGACCTGAGAGCTTGGGAAGGTGACGATAGTCAACATATGAATGAGGGGGACTTTCGAAACTTCACCACACTCGAGTCGCTGGTGGATCGATCAAACAGTGGCGCATAGGGCGAACCGCTGATTCTGACACCGGTCTAAATGGACTTCCTGCTCATTATTACTCTGCTGTACACACTATCGCAAATTTTCTCAGAATCCACAGTTTGTGGCTACGATTTTCTACGATAAATGCTGAACAGAACGCTTAACCCCCCCCCCTTCCCCATGAGACTGTGAAAGGTGTCCCAGGTCAATACGTAACGTCTGGAAGGGTGACCGTGACACCAAAACTGCCACGTAAACTTTTTAAAAAGCTGTGAGCTTTCAATATGGCTGGAGAAGGCATGCGAGGCTAGTTAAGGTGTGCGGAATTACGGTCGCTGTGTTAAGGTGGTAGATTTTTCACTTTGCAAGCACTGCTCGTGGATCTGCTTCCCGTTTTTGCGGAACTTCGTGCACGTTATGTACGCACAGGAAAGGTCACATCGTGGAAGGAGAATGAAAGTTGTCAGAACGGGCGTCATTTTCGTAATCTCAATCATCAATAACCCTTGCACTAGGTACGGTTTAATGAGATCTTTGAAAGCATGTGGGCCAACCAGGCCAGATAGCCTCTGCACCAAAATGAAATCTGATACACCTGATCAAGACACTTTCTTACCCTATGAGCGAAACTTCAATGAGATTTCGCCCCAATTCGAAAATGTGAGGGGCCACTGGTAGATTGGGAACTCGCCACGCATGCCGTCTTTAGACTTGGAGACGAGCTTGGCAAACAATGCGGTGGTGCGTGTGGGTAATGATCATCTCACCTGTAACACCTAACGTCCCGCTGATCATCAATTTGCTTGAGCGAGCGCCAGCAACGTCTTCATTCGTCCCTGTCGCGTGTGGTAGAGTGGTTCAGTTGATCCTCCTCGCTCAAGGGAGACGCAACGTTTCATTCCTTTCGTTCAGAGCTTTCGTGAAGAAAGCTGACCATCGGGCCGGCAGTCGTCCACCTATTCGTTTGACGTCCCGAGAAATCCAGTCGGCAACCGCTCAGGTCCAACGGTCATCACAGAATCGCATGACGTGTCCGGCTCACCTGATCTTGGATTCCTCGGCGAAAACGGCAACGTCCCTGATCTTCGACCGTTGACGTAATTCGGAACTCCGGATTTTCCGCTGCACTTCAGTGTATGATGTGGCCCAAGCATCGCTCTCTCGTTGGATAACGGTGACCGCATGCGCGTCCTGCCTACACAGAGTCCAAGTCTCTGAGAAGTACGTTGGAGCAGGAAGGATTGCAGAATCGAAGAGGTGGGCACGGAGCTAGGTGTTCTTCGTCTTCTTCACTACTCTCCCGATGTTCTTGTACGTTCCCTATGCCGCTCATTTCCTCCTGCTCAGCTCTGGAGCTAAGTCGTTCATCATGTTGATTCCCCGACCTGGGTACACGCAGCTAGAGCGCGATGGTCGTTCCGTTGAAAGTGAATGGGGCATCAGGTACTAGTCCGTTTCTTATAAACATCGTCTTCGTCAGCTTCAGCTGTAGACTGACCTTACCACAGGTGCTGGCGGAATCAGCCAGCATCCGCTCAACTTGCTCGATGTTGAGCGTTGTAAGAACGATATCGTCAGCAAACCGAAGGTGGTGTAGTCGTCGGCCTTCGACCTTCACTCCCATGTTTTCCCATTCCGAATGACGCATGACGTTCTCGAGACCGGCGCTAAAAATCGGGCGAGATGGTGTCGCTCTGTCGAACCCACCTCTTCACGTCAATGATGACCTCCTCGTAGAATGTCGAAATTCTGGTCCTAGAGATGCTGTTGAGCTCACGAAGAATCTTTATGTATTGAGTAGGGACGCCCAAGGCTTCGATGACCGCTTCTGTCTCCAAAGATTCGAAGGCCTCCTTCAAGTCGATGAACGTAAGACAGAGCGGCATTTTGTACTCTCGCGAAACTGCAATGATCTTGTAATCGTGTGGATCTGGTCGGTCGTGCTTAACCCTCTTCGAAACCCTGCTTGCTCGCATAAGTGTTCTTAATCCAATACTCTGCCAATCCTGTTGAGGATGACTCGAGTAAAGAGCTCTTAGATTACAGACAGCAGATGGATTGGGCGATGATTGCCGATGTTGCCCAGGACGGAGTGGGTACCTTGCATTCCAACAGGTAGCGTGTGAACAGTGGAGCCAGAGTTTTGATGATAATTGGCGGTGCATTCTTCAGATGTGCAGGTTTGATCCTATCAAGACCGGATGCAGCACGATCCTTCACCGACTTGATGGCAAGTCGGACGGACTTCGGAAGAAAGAACTGAGGGACGACGTATTCATCCTGTTGCAGTTGATTCGTAGGCAGATGGACATGGCTATCGAAGAGATCCGAGTAGAAGTCGTGGATGACTTCCTCTATTGCCCTTCGAGATGCAGTAACTCTTCTATCTGGACGTCGGAGGCAGGTCATCTTGGTATTTACGTTGCAAAGCTTCAGCGGGCATTGCTGCTGCTTCAGCTAGTACTGCTGCTCTTTGTTCCTTGAGATCTTCTTTTATTACCAGTTTTGCTCCGCTCGCTGCCGCGCGCATGTTAACGTGGACTCCAGTGAATCTAAGTATTGGGCTATTGTATTACCAGTTTAGCTCCGCACGCTCTTGCGTGCATCAAATGGTATGCTTCAGTGAAACTTGAGAAACTGTGAAGCTCGCTGTGAAACATTCACTTATACGATCGACATATGCAGTAGTAGTATGCTTCGTGAAATGCATCAGCCGATTTCATAAGTTCTCCACTTCAAATGAAACAACCGCGCGATGCGCGCGTCAGCCTGCTGAACTCTCTGGTAAATGAAAAAGGCATCGCTATAAACGAAGCCTTAACAACAATGATAAAATAACCATTTCCTATGGTCTTAATGAACCTGTAAACAATCATCATGTATCGGGATTCAATACAATTTACCGTTCGAGCAGTATTTGGATGTTTTATTAGAAATGCACAGCACTCATTATCGTATTTCTTTTAGCATCCTTTATACATTTCAAAGAGCCTTGGGAAGGATAGCGGTCGCAGGTAGTTAGCTAGGCAACGTAAATGAAAAAAATAGTGTCCTCATCCAAAATTTAGTTTTCAATGACCTTTGCTCTCTCACGATAATCACTCTGATCAGCTTCCTGGTGTAATCTTTTCGGTCCACCGCCAAATATGTTCCCGTCCCACCCTGCCTATTCCTAGTTGGAACGGTCGCCTTACTACTGCTGGGACACGCACTATGAATTTCGTGAAATTTGCGTTTCAGCGCCTCTTATCAGTCCTTATCAGCCTTTATCACCTTCTGACCTCCACCAAATATGTTCACGTCCCACCCTTAACATTCCTAGTTGGAACGGTCGCCTTACCACAGCTTTGACACGCGCTATGAATTTGGTGAAATTTGCGTTTCAGCGCCTCTTATCAGTCCTTATCAGCCTTTATCACATTCTTACCCCCACGAAATATGTTCCCGTTCCACCCTGCCCATCACTTGGGAGAACGGTCGCCTCATTACTGCTGGGACACGCGCTATGAATTTTGTGAAATTTGCGTTTCAGCTCCTCTTATCAGTTCTTATCAGCTGTTATCAATTTGGGTCCACCACCAAATATGTTCCCTTCCCACCCCCTACACCATACTAAAAATACAGCGCTCAATGGCCGCAGCGAAGCGAGTTATGAATTTCGTGACAAACGGACGCACACACACACACACACAGACAGACATACTTAGCGAATTATATATAGTAGGAAGGATTATTTTCTCTGCATAGCTTCGCAAGCTCGGATCCATTAATTACACTGCACTCATAAGGTGTTGGGGTCGGAAGGCAAAGGTATGATTAAACAGAGCGCATACTTATCGCTGAGATACTTGCGCGGCACACTCGTTGACGGCGGTTGCCCTTGCGTGGCCCTTTGCCCTTTTTGATTGCAATCGAACTTGAGCCTTCTTTGTCCAGTAGACGGTCACCTCAAGGAACGCAGGATCACATTCTGTCACGATATGCCAATGCCCATTGACAGGGCGATAAGACGGTCGCTCCTTCACGCGGGAAACATCGCGAAGTAACGGTGCTCCATTGTACGTCGTTTTTCTTACCAAATGTCCAGCAAACCTGTGTTTCGCCTCGTGGATGTGGAGGAGAATGTTATTGACCCATGAGGTGGCTCTGACGTCGTTGTTGTGAAGCTTCAATCCTCGTTGTTGATTCCGTCAGACCCACTCTACGGCGCTCGATAAATGCCTGAGCGGGCTTCATTTGTTTTTCTAGCGATTTCCTTAGAGCAAAGATATCCCATGCATGACTGAGAGCAGGTAGTCATGTTGAGTTTAAGACCTATGTTCCCAGTTTGTGAACTGTGTAATCTCGGTAACTCTTGTCATAGAGTTGGAGAGAGCCTATTCAGACTTGTTGATCCTGACTAGTTTCTAGATAAGTCCTTCATCGTATTTAGACGACGCTACAGAAGTGCATGTTCGTCGGTAGGAATTCCTCTCAGCGGAACAGGAGTGTCGTGAAATTCGATTTCGCAGACTTCCCTTCTCAAAATTCTAATTAATAGACCAAATTGATTTAAATCCTAACCGAGGCTATGCAGCATTTTGGAGACGTTGGAGATTCTGTGATCAAGATGATGTCATAGGTAAATGATGCTAGATAGATAGATGGGAGGTGAATGTCAATATCAGCCCTGAAGTCGCTCCGGTCACAGCAGCATATGACGGACTCTTCACAAGAGGTAGACAGATTGGATTACCGGAGCTCCATGTCCACACCGTTTTCACATGCTACCACTTCTAGACCTTCGCCAGTTTCGCCGTTGAAGAGAGGGCGGAACACTTCTCACACCACGTCCCCGTACACCTTGAGCCAACACATTGAACTTCTAGCGCTTCCCAGACCTTCGCCAGTTCCATAAAATCGAACGATTTCCCTCATGAAGTTAGCATGAGGAGCAAGTGATGCTCATGAGATACCTCGATTAGACGTGAGCAAGTTGTAATGTAGACGAGCGTGCTGAACTTCCGACGGTTCTATCGTCTTAACCTCTTCCAGAGCCCTTCGAAAGTGTGCCAGTAAACAGCGGATAAACATTGAAACACTGGCAACAGGGTTGTGAGGTGATAGTTAACTAAGTGCTCCTTGTGAACAACGACATGACTGCATGCCCATGCCAGTATTCGCTCTGAAGCTGGAAATGGGCGAGCGTCGCGATCCGTCCATGACCTTCAAACGAGGAACATTGGACGATGTTCTGCAGTTCTACTTCTGAGTTGTTTCAAGCTTCTATTTCTGCCTGCATTCGACGAGTAGGGGTGTACTTTTTTAGTGAGCGATCGGTATAAAGACGACCCGCACACTTGGCATCCATAGTGATGTCTTCCTTGCCCAGAACTTCGTCTCGAAGCCTTTTTTGTGTTACATGGCGCACCTTCGATGGAAGGAAAGGCAGCACTTCACGTTAATGAATTTTCTCTTTTTAACAACGCTCGATTCCGACTAGGTAGAGGGCGGAGTAGATTGTTGCTAGTATTCGCTCTGAAGCTGAGATGGGCGAGCGTCGCAATCCGTCCATGACCTTCAAACAAGGAACATTGGACGATGTTCTGCAGTTCTACTTCTGAGTTTTTTCAAGCTTCTATTTCTGCCTGTTTAAGTGAGCTGATCTTCAGCTATGCGTCTCCTACGCAGCTTACTCAGTATTGTATACTGTTCAGCTCACATAAGTCCATATTCCTGCGCTTATCGAGCAAGGCAGGGTCGAAGCGGGAATCCGACGAGCATCGTGATTCGGAGCAACGTTGCGGCAGCTGTCTGCAGCTCGTGCTACGGTTTTGACGAGAATTGGCGAGTTTTGCCGCCGCATCTTCATCCGAAACTGTGTAGTGCGATTGACTTGAACGTATGCCTTTCGCAGTAGTCCGGTGAAAGTGGAGTTGTCCCCGTAGCAGACGATGGTTGCTTCCTGTGTTGAAAAAGGGACGACTGCGACATCTTTCATAGCTCTTCGAATCACAGAATGTGTTCAATTGCGGTGGTCTAGGCCATTTGGGGATACGGAAGTCCACCTTCTGAGCGGAACCTTGACGAATCAGCCGTTGCCATGGTAGAGGTGGCATTGTTTGCAGAAACTTACTAGCTCCTCCCCAGCTTAGTTGCATTCCTCTGCTGGACATGGACCAATGAAGACTTTCTCGAAGTTTCGCGATCCGATTCGAGCGTTGAAGTCCTCTAGACGTAGCTTTTTGCTACGTACAGGCCCGGGAGACTGCTCGTTCAAGTCATGGTGCTCCTCTTCATCGTTATCTACTGCGGTGCATAATGTTGCACGGTAGTAACCGTCATGCCTTTCGAGAGATCTGCGACCGAGGCAACGTGTCAGTGGAACTTTACGCTGTGTTCCAGGCGACACGATGAAGCCAACGCTCATTGAGGTTGTGTTAGCTCTGCCAGCTCGGTCACGAAGTGCTCTTTCCTCTTCAATTCGATCACACCATCGACGTAGTACCTAATTCGCTGTGTTTCATCGATGTTCCGAACGCTGAGGTGCCTCGCCAGTTGTATCCACATGCGATTAGTTGGCTCACTCTTGTCCGTCACCTCTGGCACTATGGGTGTGAGATTTCTTCGCCTTTAGCTGTAAGCTATTCCAGCGCCTCCTGATTGGAATGTGAAAGTCTGCAGGGCGAGCATGAAAAGTTTTCATAGTTTTTCTTCCAGCAAAACACCTTACCAAGGTGTTCCTGCCCTTCAAAAAGAGCGCTATCTTTCCAAGAGCACGCAGTGAGAGAGTACGCAAGGAGATGAAACCTCATTGCTGTCGGCGGCGCTCATGTCCTTGTGGGGGGGGGGGGACATCACAGAAGGGCCGATTTTGAGTGACACAAGAACTAAGCCTGGGACAGGGGAGGAACACCAAGGAGAATACATATTGCTAGATCTTCTACCCAGGATCCCTGTCATTGCTTAAGGCTTGGTCCCAAGCACAACAATTGTAGGCTTTACAGTTCTACTGATGTGGTTGCCGACAGAGGGCTCATGTCCTTCGGGGGGGGGGGGGACATCACAGAAGGGCCGATTTTGAGTGACACAAGAACTAAGCCTGGGACAGGGGAGGAACACCAAGGAGAATACATATTGCTAGATCTTCTACCCAGGATCCCTGTCATTGCCCAAAGCTTATCTCAAGCACGATAATTGACTCACTAACCC
>KZ350155.1:4726-17599 GCA_002352805.1 Teladorsagia circumcincta | reverse complement strand
CTTTGTACTGTTTACACGCTTCTGGCTATATAGTAGGCTGGCACTTAATTTTTGAGACAAAATGCCCTTACCGTTTTATTTGTTTTTTTGGTTTTCTGATTCACTTTTAAAATATTGATAGTTCACAACACATGGTGAAGATGGTGAAACTAGAGAGGGAGGCCAATGCTCATTCGTTGGCACGAGAATAATGCTGCACGGTGGTGCTGAAAAAAATGTTGGCTCAAGAGTCCATTTTTCATGAACTTTTCAAGGTGGAGTTGGACGACCTTAGACAGAAGCAGGCTTTGTCTCACTTTGCTTCCAATTTGAAAACGCCGCTATCAAGTTGTTGACATTCGCATCATCAGTGACCTTCATATCGTTGCATTTTTTCCCAGCCCAGAGCTTCTGCCGTATCACTTCAGTAGCTTGGAGGGGGAGATTGGGGAAGTGTGTCACTATCATCTTCTGTTTGGTCATTTATGTAGCATGGCGCTCGCAAGATCCTAATCGGGAATCGTAAAGAAAGAGGCTCAGAAATAGGTTTCGAAGAAAATGGAATCGTAGTCAAAGGAAACAAGTTAGCAAAGCAAATTAAATGGCTAGTCTCTCGGATAGGTGGATTTGTGTACAGACAAAAAGGAAGCGTTGGGAAGCTTCGATACTTTTGGCCGACTTTTACAGCAATAGATGTGAAGAATCTCCGAAATCAGTAGCAATCTAATATTCACTGCAGGCTAAGACAGTTTAAATGAATTACCATTTCATTCATTCTCTCTGCCATTTGAAATTGAACTTCCTATGTATCCTTCTACTTGTTGATGAGGTTCGAATCAAGTCACCACAGCTGCAGGCTTGTGGTGCATTTTCTAACTTCGTCTATGCATTCGAATTCATGCCTCAACTTCCCAGGCAAAATGATGGTGGTTTAGAGGGAGAGGTATAACGGCAACGTGTGTTACAGCGGTACGCGAAGACAGTCGTCTCTCCGGGCAGTTTGAAGATAGGGGGCTCGAACCTGAAAGAGGTTGTACATCTGCGGGTTCGAGCTGAGGGTCGCATTTGTGAATATTGACTAATGGAATCCCCTCAAAGAGAAGTGAGGGTCCTGGAAATTCAAAACTTGTCCAGGGCGACGTTTAACTTTGGCCAGGAGCACGAAGAACTTATTCCTTCAATTAACGTGATACGAAGCACCACGCGCCATTGCCAGATTTTGAGATCAATGTTATGAGATAAAATTTGTACAACTCCACTTTTTTGCTCCAAAGTATTTTTGGGAGAGCTTTTCAATTCTCAGATTGAGTGGAACTTATTATGTTCTTCCTGAGTCTTTATTTTCAGGCTTACAGCAAATCCGATGTTCTGATAGTACACCAAAAACTGGCAGAACTACGGAAGAAGTGGATGGAAAAGCTGCAAAGTAAAAAAACTGCAAAAATCGAGGCTTCACAGAGGGTACCAAGTCGAGTTAGTTTCCTTTGCTCAAGTTCTTATTTATTTATTTATTTATTTATTTATTTATTTATTTATTTTCTTATTTATTTATCGACTTATTCATTTATTTGTTCATTATCTGCTGTTGCACTCAAGGTACGCTTAAGACAATCAAGGATAAGATGTGTACAGGGGTGGCCAAAAAAAGAGACACTTTGCCCATGGCACACATCACCAAAGTTTTCTTCCTCCAGGGTGCCGCTGTTGATGGGAGTTTTACTGCATAATATTCCCTAGATGTCCCTCCATTAGCATAAGCAGGTCCTCCTCCACTGCCCTCATCGTCTTCAGAGTATGACGTCATCTGCCGTCGCCGTCGAGCTCAAGGATGTCTTCCGTAATCGCTCTCTCCTGGAGCAGCGACGAAAGTCATTCAATCGATTAGCTGATGGATGTCCTAGTTTAACACCTTGACGACAGCGTGGCAACTATGTATGCCACACCCGTTCCATTTATTTTTTACGCAAGTGCCCGATTTCTTCCCAAGTTTTTTGTGTTCATTTTATTGATCATACATGAACATAACTAATACTCGCGTGGCTCACAGAATGACCTGATATCCTCTAGTTTGGTAGATTTTTTCGGATCGTACGGATACGTTTGTTCAGTTCATTACTCGTTTTCTTTTTATTGATGCAATTGTGTTGATAACAAGGAATAGTTGGCACGAATACAAACCTGCTCGTATAGGAAGATATGGGTTTTCATTGAAACAACCACGTCCAAATTAATTTTGAAACCCCTGAAGGGAAAGTAAGTAAAATTTGAATTTTCGTGGCCTTAACACGTCATCTCGGTCAAACTTCCCTTACTTCCACTCCCGATAAGTTAGACAGATCAAACATTATTGAAAACACTTGGTCGCATCTAAGTATTGCATGCTTACAGCTCAGAATCCATGGATTTGGAGTGCGGCAGCAGCGCTCGCAGAATCGCTCTGGTCCCACGCGGTGCAAAAACCCAGAACGCGAGATGTCGTCAACGTGTTAAGCTGTACCTACAAATATGCAAGACCCCTTCCGGCCACCGCTTCCAATAGTTTCACAATGGTCCACGATTAGTGGAGGACCACGTTAAGCTCGAACCGTACACAAGGTTTCCATGGCAAATTCTAGGCTATACGAAGTCTGCTGATAGTTCGGGATGTGCTGTTCAATCTTCAATTGGGAGCATTCGGTTTGAATTCAGCAAAGTGTCATTAGTGCCCTCCAAGCAAGGGGTAGAGTGTCACTTTTTTGGCCACCCCTGTATATGTGCAAAGTTGACTGCTACAGCACAAAAACTGAACTAAACAAACAGATGAATTGTATGCTTCAACGCACGCCTAGGTTTGCGACCAAATTAGAATGCGACATAGGAGATTGCATTTGTCAGCATTGGTAACCCTTGAAATTGAAGATGACCGCGAAGCTCCTCGAAGAGTTCAGTACTACGTACATATTAGGACGATGTCAGACTTTGCAAATCGAGCGATTCTCTAGCGAATCGCTGGACACGAGCGTTGTGCCAGCGAATCGAACGTTGCACTAGCGAATCGAACTTTGTACCAGCGAGTCGACAGTGGCGGGATCCAACGTTTGAAGGAAGCCCCGCCAATTTCAAACTGTGTTTACTGTCCGATCGCTGGTACAGAGTCCGACTCGCTGGAACGTAGTTCGACTCGCTGGTACAAAGTTCGATTCGCTGGTGCAACGTTCGATTCGCTGGTGCAACGTTCGATTCGCTGGTGCAACGCTTGTATCCAGCGATTCGCTAGCGAATTGCTCGATTTGCAAAGTCTGACATCGCCCTTAATGAGAATTATAGATTGAAATAACGAGCGAGAGCTTGGTCGGTAACATAGGTTGTTCTCGGGCGAGCCGAAGTGATTGACTCTTTTATCTTAACACCAACCAAGGGCGTGAGACCCAGACTCAAGCAGTCAGAATCTGAAAACTTGTTGAGCCAAGCAATCTCCCAGCTCTCGTAATCGCTATGTAGCAGTGAGTGAGTGAAGGCTGACAAAGGTGAAGAGGATAATTGTTCGACTAGCCATTAAAACAGCGGTCAGAACCAAGAGCTTGCTGTGAACAATTTAAAAGAGAGAAAAATGGTCGTCTGGTAGATTAGGCTGATGTTTCACAGTAAGAATCAGTTGCCATAGACCAGTGTGAACATACACACGAAAACTTCCAGAGCGTTAGAGAACTGCAAGGAAACAGAGAGCCGTCATTGCTTCTCGGATCAAGTGCTGGAACACCAATTGGAGAGATTCTTTTGCACCAGCTCATCCTCCGATATACTCTGATCGTGAGATGTTAAGTGTGCGTTGGGAGTAACAACTCTTGAAGGCACATTCTACGAATGCAATAAGTAGGTAACGCTCAAACGAACTCAATAATAAAGTAGGAGCTAAGAAAAACCTGAAAAGTCTTCTCTTCATCGCTGGTCTACGAATTTCGTGGGATCGAGCACAAAGAGAAGAATTTTTACGATAAGAGACACTACGGTGAGGGCACGAGAGACAATTGAATGAGGGATACACAGCATTGAGCTGATCATTCGCAGATCTTCCACTGGACCGGTAGTCTAACGCAACCTCACATGACTTTCAGGCTCGCCGCCCAGGTTCTTTAGAAAGATCAAGTCCGCCAACCTGGAGAAGGAACAACCCTCCTTCATGATAGCGCTCAGTTCCTTGTGCATAAATGAACGCGCACAGATCTCCGCTCTACACGTTCTACTTTATGAACCTCTCTCCCACCAATGTCCATTTTTCCAACCACCTAGACAACGTCTAGAGAATGCTTCAATGTTCAAATCGATGTGTAAATGACGCTCGACTTTACCACCGCCTGCAAAACACAAACGATATTTTCACGTGAGCAGGAAATTCGGATGTGCATCTTGTTAAGAATAATCGGTAGTTTCCAAAAGTTTTCCTCAGGACTAAAAATTTTGATTTCTCGTAAATTATGCTGAAATTTTGCTATTTTTTTTGCTAAATTATGCTATTTGAAAATGAAGGTCGCATTACTTTCCAAACAATCTGTTATTTTTCCAAAGACATATCAGCTCTTTTCCTAGGCGGCACCAGCAAGAAGAGAGCTGTACTCTATCTTTTGTAATCGCTTGCGATCGTTTATTGGAATAGATCAAGTAGCATATACAGGATAGGAAGTCAGGGATGGGGGGTGTTTAAGAGTGTAGACTCATCACACAACTTAAATAAATGTAAAAATCACGGACGATTATGTTAGGTTCTTCATGATAAGCGTTTCCATCTCTTATCTTTTAGGCTTACTGCCGGCTTTCGCATACTCTCATACTCCATTCCTTTGCTAGTAGTTCTTCCTCCAGCTAATATAGCTTCTCTTGAGCATTTTCCATCTATCGTTGTGCTTCTTACTTCTTGGCTAGGATAGTGCACAAAACCGTATGATGACCGTCGCCATCAGGAATGAAGTTCACAAATGACGTACCCGACACACGATAACAGAAATGACAACCTTCGCCTTTGGTTTCGCATTTTCTGAACTGCCACATGGTTTTGGATAGTAATGGCAGTGTCCTTTTTCAAGCCTTACACTCCATATTTGATTCCATTTGTAATTGTTAGACATTAGCCGGAAAAATGCTCCCTTCACATCGTTAAACGCGCATACCATTTTTGACATAATAGTAGAACGTGTCTCCTTTTCCAGTGTGAGAAATTCTGCAGATTTTTTTCCATTGATTGAATCCTGTTCTTGAGTTCATCTGAGAGCCGTCTGAGCTCTCTTTCCCTTTCGTAATCCCTTCCACGCAGACCCAATGATGCTCCGGGCGCACCACTTCAACAACGCGACTGCTTTTTTCAAAGCTTATTTCTTTAATAGTCCCTATTGCACCGTCCTCTAGCACTTTTTCGAGTCGTCATCTCCAGACGCAAGTTCATCTTGATTTTTTTTCTGATTTGCTTCATTTCCTTGTACCTCTTGTACCATAAGCGTCGATAGGCATAGTCATCTAAGTCGTCATCTCTATTTTTTTTTCGACTACCGTATAAGGCTTGTCCGGCATTTTCTTTATACGCGATATTCCTCGGGACTGCTGGTCAATTCCTTTATAAACATCACCAAACCGTTTGTCGTGTCGTGGTTTGAAAGGGTCCGCGGAATAACTTGTTGGTGTGTCCAGCATTTTTATGACATGGACCTTCACTGCGATCCTTTGTGGCCTTCTTTACCTTGAATTCCATTTCTCTCTTCAAAACCTCTCTTTTCCTGTCGGGCTGAAGCAGGGGACTTCGGCATCGCTGTCTCACTCTTTGAAGGTAACGCTGACACGCCTCACGCCCAGATGTGCCACTTCTTCATAATATCAGACGTGTAAATAAGACGGACTCCCATATGTGGAATTTTTTTCCTTGGTAAACATCAAAATTCAAAAAACATCATCCGCTTCGAAATGGTCCTGAATCTTGAAACTGGAGCTCCAAGCATGAAATTCTACTCAGCCTTGGCCGTTTGGTTGCTCTTTTAGCCATGAAGCGGTCATAGACTGCGTCGAGAAGGTGACTCTCAATACGCTTTCTGTTCCTAATATTGGCAAGCATTGCAAAAAGAGACCGGGTACAACGTCCTTGCGTTGATGGGATAATCCTTGCGGTGAAAATCGCTCGAAGTTTACAGTATCAAGGTTTATGGTGCTCGTAATCGTTTTCTTCGAATTTCGTGGGTTAGTTGACTGCTTTCCGTGATTTCGTCTACTTTTGAGTAGAGCGTACGTTTTTGTGAGCTGCTTGCTTTACCGGAGTTTGAGCATATCTCAGTAACAATTGTTGAAACTGACGTTGTCCCTTGATTTAGAATTTCGACTTGCTCATTGTAATCTATTTTCTTATGCTGGCAGAGGTCATAACAGAAAGTTAGTTTTCGCTCGTCGTCGTCGTCTATTGCTGTATTTTCTGCGGACTGCGTTTCATAGTCCGATTCAAGCGGAGTCAGTAGGTTCAAAGGTCTTCTCATCAGTCGGCGAGGAGGGGGTTATATCACGGCTTTTCTGAATCCCTTTAGAATAAAAGAGAACACTCAAATCAATAGCAGAAGAAATCTTGTTCGCACGTTCCTACACCTCCTTTTTATATCGCCATTCTATATTGCCATTCTCGCTCGCGAACGTTTGAATTGTGCGGGATCACAGTGAGACGCATTGAGCAACTTATAGCAGTTTGGGCGCACTCTTGTCCATCGAGGAACTCGAAGCAAAGGTCGGGCTCAGCATGGGGTTTTGGCGATCGAAAGTGAGTATAGGGATGCGAAACGGAGTGACAGTGGAGAAAAGACGAAAAAAAAACCGTCGACAGAGCCGTAATCGAAACACTCTTCCCCACTAGCATTGGAGGAGGCTTTCTTGAGAGAGAACAAGTCCAAGCGAGTTTTCCGGATATGCCAGCCGTTCCATCGGTTAACACGGCAATCAATCTAGCTGGTTTCACACGCTATGCCAGCCGCGCACCACCTCCGGAGGTGGGCGAGCGTTCCGTCACCAGTAGGCGATAGCAAACAATGCACCCCCTGAGGATTTATTTCCACGCTGGTTGGGAGCGTGGTGATGATTCTGTGGGAGCGTACCCGCGCACAGAGATGGAGAAAGGGATTGGTTCGGCCAACTCATCCCGCCCTGTGCCTTTACTCGTATTTGGCTTCTACTACTTCAGAACGTCCAAAAAGGCACTATGGAGCAGAAGAATATCAGTGTTAGCCCATAGACAATTAGAAAGTTAAACACCGGTAAGCTATATAGACACTATCTTGTGCTGTGCTACTCCTGCCGTTTGTTCATTGATTTCGCTGTGGCGAATTTGGGCCTAACACTTTTCTTGGATTGAGGAATCGAAAACTTCCTGCACTTTGAGATACTTTAGGGAGTTCTCTCTCTTGGAGTTCCACTTTGAACATAATCCTTTGCTTTCCAGATGCAACCAGAGACGATTCCAGAAGGAGATGGTCCAACGGTGCTTCCCATCCACGAAGTGAACAGAAACGCAAACCTCAGCGAGTTCATGTATCAAGCTGACATGGTGCTCACTCTGTAGGCTCTTACTCTTGATCTTCTTCTTCTTCACCCTAGCGTTAGTCCTACGTAGTTGCAGTGTTCCTGTACTTGTCAGCTAAATCGTCCAGAGCACCTTCTGCCGTAACCATGACTTCACTTAGGCAGGTGTCAGAGTCTGTGATCCGTCGCAAGTTCGGCAGGTTCCGCGCGAAACCTGCGACGGATCGCAAGAATTGCAAGTGGTCCAATCAGTACTACGAAGTGCTTCTAATCCTGCATTAAACTCTGCTTGACAGTGACGATCGAAAGATCAGAGTCCCACTCGTTTCAATGTTTCATTGTTTGTTCAATGTTTCATTTCTCATTCAAATGTTGAAATTCAGCACGGTTGTTACAAGAAGTGAGTTTGCAGTTTATTTCAAAGCAAGCCCTCTTGGCTCCCGTACTCTTGACTCAATCATCGTAAAACCCATGCTAAATTTCGGCCCTGAGATGGAAGAAAAGGAGAAACACGTCATAGAAAAGCAGAAACACATTAAGAACATTTGAATGAACTATGAAACATCGAATATGAAACAAGTAGGATGATAAACGTTGTGAATTCAGAAGGTTCGAAAAAAAACAAGCTGCATTTATATTTGAGATGAATTGCAAATTCAAGTCTCGTGATCTCCATGCTAAATTTTGGCCTTGAAATAGAAGAAGAGTAGAGATGCATCATAAGCACCTGAATGAACAATGAAACGTTGAACATGATACAAGTGGAATCCTGAACGGTCGCCTTCCAATAATCAGTGTCAAGCAGAATTGGCGGCAGGATTAGCAGCACTTCGCAGTACTTATCGGGAAATTTTCAATTCCTGCAATCCCTCGCATTTTCGCGCGAATAGCGCAAATCTTGGGAATCGCGCAAATTTCACGAATCGGATCGCGCAGGTCTCGCGAATCGCTCAAATCTCGCGGGATTCGCGTTTTGAGTGTTATTTCTGGTATATTGCAGAATCCAAGTTGAGCAGATTGGAAACCACAGTGAAGATGATCGTACAAAACGCCAGGCCTACCGCGATATTTTCTATCCAAACACAATCTGGGGGAAAACGGTCTATTACTACTTCGATCCCACTGCGAGTGAGTCAAGCATAGCACCTTATTGGATTTTTCATACGAGACTGGTCGCTTCTACAACTTCGTCCACTTTTAATACAACATTTCTACGTCATTGATACAGCGTCCGACAAATGTAACGAACGGCCAACGCGAAAAGGGAAAGAATAAGCTGAAGTAAATTATAGCTCTTTTGTCAGTGGGAAATTTAGATTGGCACGGAAACAAAATCAGAAAAAAGAGAACTTGGAAAGAACATTCGAGGTGCGTTCTGTGATAAAATACGTACTGGCTAGTTGAGGTTTTGGGTGGGTTACAAATGAACAGTATTCCACCACTCAATGAGACATAATATCCAACATCTGCTTTCAAATCGACCCTACTAATGGTTGGAATGAAAGTTTCGAAACACTTAGTTCGTGCTAATTTCAGAATTTCTTCCGAATGCTCTGGAACCTTCCAGGGGTGGTTACCAAAAGGAGCGGACTTGCTCATGAATCGCTCTAGTCAGTTTTTCAGGGTACCCCCCAGGAGGCCCGACGCGCGACGACATCAGAGACGTTGGCGCGGCAAGAGGACGAGTCGCAAACCGTGCTTAGGCGTCAACTTCAATATAACGTGTCATAGTACGTCCCACACCACTCACACCACGGCGTAGGCTCAAAAATGCGAAATGTGCTCAGTCACGCCGGTTTTGTTCATTTTCTTGGTATTAGTATGTCCATCCAAATTCATTTATCCCCTTCTGCTCCTTTCTGCTATGTTTCCTACCTTTCTCCGCCACGAAACTTACTGTTGATGTGCGTGTTAAGATTTTAATTGGTTTGACTGATTTTCAGCCTAGATTTCCACATTTTTTTTCTGATATGCTTTTTTCAAAAAGGATCTATTATAATGTAGCGCTCATTTGGGAACATACGGATCGTTCGCTTTTAACATGCACATCAAACAGTAAGTTTCGCGGCGGAGAAAGGTAGGAAACATAGCAGAAATGAGCAGAAGGGGATAAATGAATCTGGGTGGACATACTAATACTAAGAAAATGAACAAAACCGGCGTGACTGAGCATCTACGCTATGGTGTGAGTGGTGTGGGACGTACTATGACACGTTATATTGAAGCTGACGCCTAATACGGTTTGCGACTCGTCTTCTTGCCGCGCCAGCGTCTTTTATTTCGCCGCGCGTCGGGCCTCCTGGGGGGTACCCAGTTTTTCATAGTAGCGTTTGCAGGCGCAAAATCAACTTTACCCGCGATACAATTCTAGCGCTCATCCTGTGCGAAGTTCGCCTGGAGACATTGGCCCACGAGAGCTGCTAAGAATCAGTACCCTCAAATACTAGGCGCGATTTCTCATGTAATGATCTCAAGATGGCTTGAACGCTCCGCAGCGGAGACTTTTGTCACTCTGACGTAACGCACGTCTACTGCATTTCTGAAGTCCTCGGCACTGTAATCAAGGAAGATTCAAGACTATTTTTGTACTATATGGCAGAGCTTCCTAAGTGCTTCCACATGCATTTCCTTCAGTTTCTTCAGAAATCGGACGAGTCTTGGAAATGTGGTCAGTGGGGATGCGGGACTTTTGGCACGTCCGAGCTGGCACGCGGCGAATGGCGCGGCGGCATGCGCGGCGACTCGGATGAGTCAACGCTTCGCGGGCACAGCAATAGAATTCAACAAACCAAACCGTGGGCAGATTGCGGATTTTTCGAAGCGCAGTTTTTTTTTCCAAAGCGCAGACTCTACAAGGTCCCGCGCCTTGGAACTACTCTACACGTCCGCGGATTTGAAGGTAGCCCCGTCAGTGAGGAGATCTCAACGCAAAGAGAGAAACTTCATAGGAATTTCACTACTACCATCAAAGCGAATGAGATACACTGAACTTGTTTTTTAAAACGATAATTTTTAATGAAATACTTAATTTGTGCAACTATATATCCCTTGCTGATCGCTGCGCTCATGTCCCTAGATGGGACTTCCAAGCAGGTAGGTGACACTAGGACTAAATCCAAGAAGGAGAGAAATGCCCCACGAATTGCTCACATCCTTTCCCAGAATCCCCTCCTTTCCCTCTTCCTAGTTACAAGCACAACAATAGGCTCACTGACTTGAATCCCCCCACAACGACATGAGCGCTTGGTCGCAATAACAGCTATGCTGGTTCCTTTTTATCTCTCCCTACTGTAGATTCCCTACCATTACCGCTGTCCTCGAGTCTTCGCCGCGGAACCTTGATTTTATCCGCTTTGTCGTGTTTAATTCCACTGCAAAAGCCCGCGAAGATTTGCCCCATACGGATCGCCGCGTAGCCCGCCGCGCGATTTCGTGCCATCTCGGACGAGCCAAAAGTCCGTCGCCCGTCAGTGGGTACCGCACCACTTCTCCCGATGAATATCTGCATATGTACTTCTCGTTGCACAGCAATGACCATAGGCCGCGACATTTGGCTACTAGCGAAGACGAGCTGAACGTATATGTGCGTCTGTCGACGTATGCAGTGACTGTCGTTTTTTCTCGGCAGAGTCGCCAAAAACCCATGACCCAAAAATTCATTGCCACTATCAGCATCCGCTTGGAACTGTGTAACTCCTCATGAGCAATTTCGGGCGGTTCCATCGACGTTAATCCAAAGAAGCAGAAGCAGCAGTGGTTTGGAGGCCGGCCTCGACCTGACAATCATGAGGGAATGATGATGCTGTCAAATTTTTGGACTTTCTGCGGCATCAACCATGAGTGTTGTTCTGCCTGTAGGATCGACAATGACATGGGGTACCAACTGGTAGCTTCTCAAAACGATTGCAGAAAAACTTCACGAAATACGGCAACAAGTCAATCTGTTTCATTGCAACGCGTGTCGGCACGGGTCTTCGGTCTCGAGCCAGAAGATTCTCAAGCTCGTCTAGAACGCGTTCACCCACCCGACATTCACCAATACTGTCTTTACGCATCTTTCACCTTTCCTACTCTCCCGCTCATCACCTGGAGAACACAACGCTCGACAACAAGAAGGACGGCTAACCCGACTTCCAAATGTTTTTCGACAAAAATGCTTGCATAGAGTTAGTGTCTCTAGAAAGCTCTTCATCGATTGGCTGATAGAGTTTACGAAAGAGCATCAGACTAGAGCGAGAAGTGTAGGCCTCTTTGAGCTCGACTGGATGGCTGATGTCATATTCTGAAGACGGGAGGGCAGTGACGAAGGCGAAAATCTCTTTGCGTGTGCCATGGACAAAGTGACTTTTTTGGAAACAACCAGAAGAAGGGAGTAGCTTACCCTTGTGGCATGGGAACTATGCCACAGGTAAAGATCTATTCGCAGACAAAATCTGCTCTGATGGTTAGATATACAGCAGCGGTCTTCGGAAGAAACCTTTTCGACTGTAACCTCTCTCTCCTCTTTATCAAATCTGTTAAAATTTTATTTGCTTCTGAAGGCAGGACACTCCCACTGAACTAGCATATTACTGTTTCATGAGAGAAATGGTTGAAACAAGAAACTACGCTTTTGTGTAAAACTTGAGGAAGAGATGGATGAAGTAACATAATCTAATAACGACTCTGTGGCCCTTACAACGGTTTCTTCTATTTGTTTTTCATACTGTACTACAGCAGTTCTTTCTATGTGCGGTTAGGCTCCATCGGGTTGTCTTACTCGGCAGTAATACTCCACGGAAAAGTAGCGTTAGCCCTTAAGTTTTGAACACCAGTGTGTACCATTAGAAATTCACAAGTCTGGCCAGATTCTAGGTCAAGTTCAAATTAATGTTAATGCTCACAAAACAACACAGCATCAACCCCATGAAAAAACATCAAGCAGTTCAATACTTTTTCGGTCACGTTCAGGAGTCACTGAAACCTTGATGGGGTATTAATCAGTTATTGAAGTTACCGTCTATTAGGACTACCTAGCCAATGTTTCTCAGAATATTGAATGTACCTCTCACATTTATGGCTCTTCTCTGCCTAAGCCTTTTGAGCACTACTGCATGCAAACTTCGTAATCTTTTCGGCTTTCAATGGGCCAAAAGATGTTATGGTCAAGGAAAGTTTGTGAGAAAAGTGAAATTTCGTGGATCGAGATTCTCTGCCTTGTTCCAATCATTGACTTTTTTTACATTTTTGCATTCTGTTGCTTCTATTCTGATAGACATGATCATGTTCAGCGACTGATGTCAAAGCAGTGCTCTCAGCAGCCGCTCAATTTTGGCAGCAAAACACATGCATTAAGTTCGTCGAAGACAGCACAGGTCCCTTTTCTATCTTCGCACG